>SJYC01031727.1:0-22357 GCA_006408675.1 Madoqua kirkii | reverse complement strand
TATGAGAGATAAAGAGAGGAGAAGTGTGTGTGTAAATTAATTTAAGTTGCTTTCCCCAGTTAAGAATATATTCATGGGCATTTTTATGTTATATAATATTCTTTGAAAGTATAATTTTTAGTATTTGCAGAATGTTTCATTATTTTGCTGTATCACAATTCACTTAACTATTTTCACCTATGTTTTTGGATATATAAGCTGTTTCTTATATTATGAAATACTGGTTTTCAGTTCATACCTTTATTTATACATTTATTTTTAAATATATCACCACATCTCAGATTTTTTCCCTAGGATTAATGTTTAGAAATTTATTCATGAGATAAAAACATTGGTAAGTCTTTTGGATACATATTGTCATTGTACTGTCCAAAAACACTGGTATAATTATATTTTTAGAAACAAGTCCCCATTTAGAGGAATTAAACAAAAATAACTTCAAAGTCTTCGTGTACTAACACCTAGTGATTTATATTGTCTCCACTTTCCACATTGTCCTGCAGTAATGGTGTTTTTGTATGCTAATGTTCTGATTCTTACAGTAATACTTAGACTTTTTTCTCATCTTGCCAATGAATTAGTCCAACTGTCTGACCAATCATTTTTCTCAGTGGAGATAACTCATATCCATATAGACTTTCCAGAGTCTGACTATTTTCTTGCCAGTCTGAAGAAGTAGAATATAAGTGTTTTTACTGATTGCCTCCTAGAGCAGTAGTTTTTAAAGTGATGTATACATTACAATCCCCTGAGGTTTAAAGGACAGTATAGGACTTTTATTTATATTTTTATTTTAGTTTTTAACAAAATTATTTGTTCAGATTTTATAAATTCTATAAAATAATAGTAGAATATGTATTTAATTTATAAACAAACATATACTGGGGTTACATGCTCATATTTTTAAATTGACGAATGTGTACTTATGGCAGAGTTTGAAAATTGCCTTCTGATATCTATCTTCCTTCCTTCCTCTTTACTTAGAAAAACATACTTTTTCAGTTGGATACTTTTTCACACATCTTAAAAAAACCAAAGAAGTACTCCCTGGGCTCTCTTTGTAGTTAGCTGGAGCCTTGTGACTAAATTTTGGCAAGTAAAATTTAAGTAGAATTGTGTACAACTTCATAGAGGGGGCCTTCAAAAGAAAGAGGAATGCCATTCCTCTCCTTCTTCCTGTCTCTTACATCTTAAACTCCAGCTGTGATGCCTGGCATCTCAGCAGCTATTTTGGACTATGAAGGCACTAGCACCTACAATGGTAGAAAGTTGGCATGCAAGAAGACTAGTCCCTGATAAACCTGTAGGGCTGTTGCACTAGCCTCTGCCAGCATAACTAGAACTTGTATCTTGTTTAAATCACTGTTTGGGTGGGGTGAAGGGAAGCTCTGTTTCTTGCAGCCAAATCCAATCTTGGGCTTTCCTAATAGCTCAGTTAGTAAAGAATCTGCCTGTAATGCAGGAGACCCCAGTTTGATTCCTGGGTTGGGAAGATCTGCTAGAGAAGGGATAGGCTACCCACTGCTGTATTCTTGGGCTTCCCTTGTGGCTCAGCTGGTAAAGCATCTGCCTGCAATGCGAGAGACCTGAGTTTGATCCGTGGGTTGGGAAGATCCCCTGGAGAAGGAAAGGCTACCCACTCCAGTATATGTAACTTAACTGATCTTAACTGATCCAATAATCTTAACTGAAAAGAAGTTGGGAGTCCATTGTACTTCAGCGTTTTTCCTTTCCATTTAGCAACTCTCACACCAGATCCCTAGCCATGAGGCAAGGACAGTCTAGATACTTGTGTATTTAGGAAATAATCGTCTATCAATAAATTGAAACTATTGACATGTCTCTAAAACCCCATTATTTGGCTTTGGGAACATTAATTTTTCCATAAGTTCCTAGTGTTCATGGACAGAGTATAAAACGTTTATGAAGGCACACTAGTGTAAGGCCAAAGGAAAAGTCTCCTTTCTGCAATCTGTGTCCATTTTTTCTCAGAGAAGGTGAAATCAGTACCATTTTCCATGTTCTCAAATCCTAATACGCATGGCCAGAAGTGGGGAGGCACAGTTCTAAAGATCTCTTTATTGATGATTAGAAAAGAATTTAAAATGGCTTATTTCAGATCTTAAACTCTTTCATTTTTAGTTAAATTCTGAAATGTCTAATGAAGCAACTATTAGTAGTAATAGCAGCAGAAATGAAAAGGTTGGACAAAAAGGACTTTTCTTCAGTATTCAACCCTGTTTTAAATTCAGGATTCTTCAAGTTTTTCGTGAGGAGTCGTACCTCCTAAGACATTTTAGGGTCTGTCCCTCCCCACTCGCAGTCTCACAGGTTATTGAATTCTCCATGCTGTCCAGTCCCGTGAATATTCACCATCCGCTACGTTCTCCTACTACAGTACCCTTGCCCCGCCCCCAAGGTGCACCTCTGACGTCACTTTGCACCGTGAACTCTTCTAAAACAATCCCTCTCATGGCTTACTTACCCATTCCTAGCAGATATCATACCCTTTCCTAAGGGCTGGTTGATTTTGTGTGCTTCTAACTAGTCTGAAAACTCTTCAAAGGGGCCGCTCTTGTAATTCAGTATCTGGTACGTCAGTCAGTTCCATTCAATTCAGTCGCTCAGTCGTGTCGGACTCTGCGACCCCGTGAACTGCAGCAGGCCAGTGCTCCCTGTCCATCACCAACTCCCGGAGTTCACTCAGACTCACGTCCATCGAATCCGTGATGCCATCCAGCCATCTCATCCTCTGTCATCCCCTTCTCCTACCCCCAATCCCTCCCATAGTAGGTACTTAATGACAATGGACTGGTGAATATATTATATGTTATTAGTGATGGCACTTTTATCTATCTCATTCTAATAAATGGATTTCTCAATCTCATACTCATGACATAAACACCATAATATTCTAGCATGTCAATATTTCTTCACCTAATTATTGCAAGGTATTTTTAGTGTCACTTATCATGCTTGTATTTGTACATTTGCCAAAGCTCTTGGTGGGGGGTGGGGGGGACTACAAAAGCGAAAACATAAGTTTGAATTCCAGATTCAGGACCAATGTGTATTCTGTGTGTCTTTGTAAGCTTCTCTCTCTTGTATTTTCCTTAAACTACGTTGACATAAACACCATAATATTCTAGCATGTCAATATTTCTTCACCTAATTATTGCAAGGTATTTTTAGTGTCACTTATCATGCTTGTATTTGTACATTTGCCAAAGCTCTTGGTGGGGGGTGGGGGGGACTACAAAAGCGAAAACATAAGTTTGAATTCCAGATTCAGGACCAATGTGTATTCTGTGTGTCTTTGTAAGCTTCTCTCTCTTGTATTTTCCTTAAACTACGTGGACGGAGGAGCCTGGTAGGCTGCAGTCCATGGGGTCGCTAAGAGTCAGACAGGACATTAGTGACTTCACTTTGACTTTCGTGCTTTGGAGAAGGAAATGGCAGCCCACTCCAGTGTTCTTGCCTGGAGAATCCCAGGGATGGAGGAACTTGAGGGGCTGCCATCTATGGGGTCGCGCAGAGTTGGACACAACTGAAGCAACTTAGCAGCAGCACAGAAGCTCTAGGTAGAGTTCATTATCATACCAAATGTTTGAGGTTACTGCTCACCTCATTTCTGAATGCTGGGTGTGTTCCCGCTGTTAGTAAGGAGCTCAGCTCATCTGCATTTATTAATTAACATTTCGGAACACCTTCTGTATGTTAAGCATTGTACACTTTGGGGCAGCTAAATATTTATATTTAAATTTTTGATGATATTCTATATATTAAAAATAGCAATGAGTGAGTGAAGTCGCTCAGTTATGTCCGACTCTTTGCAACCCCATGGACTGTAGCCTACCAGGCTCCTCTCTCCATGGGATTCTACAGGCAATAGTACTGGAGTGGATTGCCATTCCCTTCTCCAAGGGATCTTCCTGACCCAGGGATCGAACCGGGTCTTCCACATTGTCATAACAAAGAAATACTTAACATTTTACAGCCTTTTATACCTAAAAAAATAATTTTTATAAGTATATATACTTTAACTTATCTATGTGCGTATAACACTTTCCTTTTTTATGTGTGTGTGTGTATTTATTTCATTTAAATAATCCCCATTTTAAATATCAGGTTCTGGCAGCTAAGAGGTTAAAAGAAGGTATGGCATAAAAAGGACTTTTCAGCAGCATTTACCTGATTGGATATTATGATTTAAATTCATTTACATTGCTACCTCTTCTTATTGCTACTCATTAAGTGGCAGACCCATCAGTTGTGGTATGTGTCTAATTACTGCTTGGTTTTGTGTGCACTCTAACATGAAAACTTTCCACTCGAAATTGAAGAGCAGTCTGTTTGATTTTGCTGCATCATGTTCAGTATATTCTAGAAATACTTATTCAGGATGACTAAAGAAGGACTGCTTCTTCATGAAAGTTGCATCATTTTGAGTTACTAGTAGTCTTTAGTGAAATCCCTTTGAACATGTAGCACATTAAATATCAGCCCCCCTAAAGATACTAGTTTTCATTAGCGAAATAGTTTTTGATGGCTATAAATTGACAAAAATGCTGACAATAACTACTTATCCTGCTTCAGCCACATGCTGGTTGTTACCATGGTCAAGGTCCTTAACCTTTCTAAGTCCTAGTTTCTCATCATGAGAATGGAGATAATAGAGTAGCCACCTCTGAGGATATGGGGAGGGATGGATGAGAGAATATATCCAGAGCCCAGAGTACAGTGTGTGGTGATAGCAGGCAGGCAATAAACATTAGTAATTGTTACTTTTATTTTTGTTTTTTTCTGAGGCTAGGCTTACTATTGTCTTTTGGATGGGAGGAATGGCAGTGGTAGTATCTGCTTCTGCTGATCTGCAAGTAGTTTGCGTTAGTTGCTTAGTTGTATCTGACTCTTTGCAACCCCATAGACGGCAGCCCACCAGGCCCCTCCATCCATGGGATTCTCCAGGCAAGAACACTGGAGTGGGTTGCCATTTCCTTTTTCCTTCTCCAAAAGAAACTATAGAAAGAAAGAAAGAGAAGTCACTCAGTTGTGTCCGACTCTTTTCGCTCCTCCATCCATGGAATTTTCCAGGCAAGAGTACTGGAGTGGGTTGCCATTTCCTGGGCTTAGATAAAACATAATAGTGATGAGCTTCCTGCTCTGGCTGTTCTGAACAGGTAAGGTATGTCTTAACCATTTACTGTTCTTAAAGGTAACAACATCTCGTATAGCAAGTATCATTTGTGGAGTGCTTACTATGGATAAAGCACTATATTAAATGCTTTCACATATAGCTTCACTTAATCCTCCCACCGACACTATGAAGTATATACTATTGTTATTTCTGTTCTCAAGGCACATTGGTCCTAGAGCCCAGACCCTGAAGCTCCTTGTGCCACCTTTTATGTTGTGAACAGAAGTGAGTAGAATTCCATGTGCACACATGTTCAACACAGAGATTGCCATATATGTAGCTGCCTTGTTGATTAAGTGCAATTTGTTAAATGTAATGATAAAGCAGATTTAGTTTGAATCCCCTTAAATCCACTCTGTGCAGCAAGTTTTTTCCTTGCCCGTGGGACACTACTGACTTTTTTGGGCATTCTTAGATAATAATATTTCCTGTAGTACTTTTTAGGCAAAATCAGATTCACTTTAATCATTTATATCTCCAGGCCATGTACTATTTAATATCCTAAGCTTTATTTAAACTTGCGTCTCTTGACTCCAGGTTCAGGGCTGGAACTGTCCCTTTCCCTGCTCTGGTCTCCTATATCTTTCACCACCTGGCTGTCTGCTCCTCCATCCTGTTTGGTGATGTTGGGTTCTGACTGCTCTGCATTTGGAGCACTGGAATGGATGGAAAGATAGTAAAGTTCATCAATACCACAGTGTTAGTTATTGGCTTCCCAGGTGGTGCTAGCGGTAAAGAACCTACCTGCCAGTGCAGGAGACTTTAGAGACATGTGTTCAATCCCTGGGTCAGGAAGATCCCTTGGAAGAGGGCATGGCCACCCACTCCAGCATTCTTGCCTGGAGAATCCCATCGACAGAGTATCTTGGCAGGCTATAGGCTGTGGGGTTGCAAAGAGTCAGACACAGCTGAGCTGCTAACACATTCACTTTTTCCAGTGTTTGTCTATCATTGCTGCTCTCTGAACTTGGGGGTTAAAGCAAACTTTATTGTGAAAGGTTTCAGTGGTTCTAGGTAGACACTTCTTGCTGCAATTGTTTTAACTGGTCAAAACATATCTTTGCTGGCCAAGAATGCCAGTGGTCTCTCCACTTTCTCTCTTTTGAGATCTATTACCCCTACCCAGATGGTCTTCTTTGATATAACCCACTCTGATTCCCTCTTCCAAAATGCCCATATCTATTGCAAAGAAAACTCTCAAACATTAAGAACCCCAGTGTATGCTTGGAACTGGTGATTCTTGACTTAGCAATCTCTTTTTTGCTCTAAGAGAATTAATCAATCACTCTCATGCGTCAGCCAGACACCAATCCATGTGCCCATCAAATTGCAGTGAACAAATATTGAGGTCTCCAAGAGGTCCTATTGAAGTCTCTCTCCAGTCTGAGGTGAGGAGGAAATATCTTCTATATTCCAGAGTTGAATTCACAGCTTAAAATAACTTTTCTTCCACCAAATTATCCTCCCTAACTTCCAGCTCTAGAATTTGTACATGGATGTAGCACTTAAGAATTGTATAATTAGCTCTTAGAATACTCCTTTGGGAATTCAGCACATGATCTAATTCCTCCTTTGGAATGTGTTAATTATTTTCTTGGTGCTTTAGCCAAAACTCTTCTTTTTAATCTTCTATTATGTCCATGGGATTGCAAAGAGGGGCAGGACTAAGTGACTAAACATGCACACACATGTGTAATAATTTACTTTCAGATAAATTGGATTTCCATGCTTTTGTGTGCTTTTCTTTATCCATTTTCTTCCTTTGCTCTCTCTCAAGACAGTTGAATTGACAGTGTTGCTAAGTGGAATAAGGGTTTGCTATATACTTCACATATCTACTCAGATAGCAAAGGAGATGTTCAAGCAGCCCAGGTACAGAAGATTATCTCATAACTCATCCTCTGTTACTGTTCCCTCTGTTTAGGATGGCCTGTTGACCCTCCTCCTTGGTGAACTTTTGTAGGAGGGGCAGTTCAATATAGTAGTTGTGAGTTATCGACTCTGAAGCTAGATAATCTGGATCAAATCCCAGCTCCACAACTGAGTAGGTGTGTGTCCTTGGGCAAGTCATTGAATCTGTTTGAACCTCACTTTCCTCATCTGAAGAACAGGGATAATGTGCTGTGTGCTCACTCAGTTGTACCCAACTCTGTGACCCCATGGACTGTAACCCACCAGGTTCCTCTGTCCATGGGATTGCCTAGGCAGAAATACTGGAGTGGGTTGCCACTTCCTCCTCCAGGGGGTCTTCCTGACCCAGGGATCAAACCTGTGTCTCCTGCATTGGCAGGCAAATTCTTTACCACTGAGCCACCTAGGAAGACTTATAGGGATAATAGTACTTGCCTTGTAGCATTATTATGAGAATTAAAGGAGTTAATATATCAAGGGCTCTTAAAACAATGTCTGGCCTATAGCATGAGCTGTGTAAGGGTAATAGCAATAAATGTAATTATTGTTATTACTACTACCACTACCATTAGTCTTCTAAAATAATTACTTATTCACATGTTAGACTGTGCTGGGTCTTCACTGATGTGCTTGGGCTAACTCTGTCTGTGCCGGTAGAGTAGGGGCTGCTCTTCACTGAGGCTTGCAAGCTTCGGATCGTGGTGGCTGCTCTTTGTTACGGAGCACAGGTTCGGTAGTTGTGGCATGCCAGCTTAGCAGCTCCACACATGTGGACCTTCCCAGACCAGGGATCGAACCCGTGCCCCCTGCATTGGCAGGCAGATTCTTAACCTCTGGACACCAGGGTAGCCTTTCTATTCATCTTTTAAGAGTCAGTTAAAATATCTCACACTGGGGAATTCTTTGAGGATCATCCCACTCCAAATAGGGTAGCATTTAATCTTTGGTCTCAAAGCACTTTCTTTGCTTTGCTGTCAACCTTTGTTACGGGTGCCCAGGTTAGTGCTAGCCTATCACTTCTCTCTGAGCCAGTCCTCCTTTCAAGGTCATCCATTGTATTTCTTGCTGCTCACAGTGCTCAAACATAGCGGACATGGTCAGCAAGCAATAGCTTCTTTCCCCTCTTCTTTTTGTTGAATGGTTGAATCTAACTTTTAAAATCTCAGGTACTTTTTTTTAAGATTGGCTATTGAATTTTATTTTTATTACTGTGATGTAGACATATGTAAGCCTTCCCTGATGGCTCAGATGGTAAGGAGTCCTCCTCCAGTGTAGGAGATCTGAGTCCTATCCTTGAATTGGGAAGGTCCCCTGAAGAAGGAAAGGCTACTCACTCCAGTATTCCTGCTTGGAGAATTCCATGGACAGAACAGCCTGGCGGGCTATACAGTCCATGGAGTCACAAAGAGTCAGACACAAAAGTGTGTGTAAATATATACATTGTAATATTACATGTATATATATAATATGTATTATAGACTTTTTTCTATTACATTTCTATTGTTTCATTTCTAATTTAAAACATTGAAATTAAAGAATATTATAAAATAAGAATATTCTTTTGAAAATGTGTATATAGAAGGTAAATATGATGTGAGATAAAAGCATTTTCTAATTATTAATAAAGTCTGCCAAATATTTGAAATTGATATTAGACCAAGAAAAGATTCTATTTTGTAAATATAGTAACAAAAGCCAGCATTTGCCCAAATATTGGCTTCTTAAAAAAGTAGAAAAGCAAAATATTTAGAATAAGAATGCTTTTGGTAACTTGAGTACATGTCCATGCAAAATGTGAGCTTGGATTCAGTTGTTTATGCATAGCATCATCTCTGGTTTTCTGTGTATAAACAGAGATAGGCAAGCCTGATCTGTGTCTGAGACCCTTTTGTGGCAACAGTGATAAGGGGAAACCTGGTATAATCAGTGTAGTTTCAAAGCAAAGACTTTGAAAATACCACAACTAGTGGTAACAAATGTGTTGTCTAGACAGGTTCTGCCTCATTTTCTCTGTCAACCCCGAGGGTCTTGGAGTTTTACTATTCTGCTCCCACAGTAACAGACCTGTCACCCAGTATAATGGTCCAGTTAAATGAATTGTACTCGGAAATGTGCTCACTTGAGTCAAGGTGGTGAAAGTTTTTAACATCTTACTGCAAAGTCTTGATAAACCACTCACAGGTAGAGAATCCCTTTAATGTTAGTAATTCTTGGCTGAAAAGGGAGGGGTCAGACCATTATTGATGGGAGGAGTCTTAATTTCAGTTCAGTTCAGTCGCTCAGTTGTGTCTGACTCTTTGTGACCCCATGAATTGCAGCACACCAGGCCTCCATGTCCATCACTCAGATTCACGTTCATCGAGTTCGTGATGCCATCCAGCCATCTCATCCTCGGTCGTCCCCTTCTCTTTCTGCCCCCAATCCCTCCCAGCATCAGAGTCTTTTCCAATGAGTCAACTCATTTCATGAGGTGGCCAAAGTACTGGAGTTTCAGCTTTAGCATCATTCCTTCCAAAGAAATCTCAGGGCTGATCTCCTTCAGAATGGACTGGTTGGATCTCCTTGCAGTTCAAGGGACTCTCAAGAGTCTTCTCCAACACCACAGTTCAAAAGCATCAATTCTTCGGCGCTCAGCCTTCTTCACAGTCCAACTCTCTATTATAATTCATATAAATTATTTATAGGCCCTTTCTACTAAGTATTTGCAAACTTGTGTGCTAAGTATTTGCTAAGTAGTATTTCCCTCCTAAATTCCTGTTGTTACCAAAACATCTATTCTTAGGTGTGGGAATCATTGGAGATGGCAGCTGAGGGTTGCTTGGCTTATCTCTATAATTACCTCTGTTTTCTAATTCATTTGTATCCATGACCATAAGCAGAGACTATAAAGTAAAGGTTTTAATTAGTATCTCTCAATGCTGTGATGTTTTTTATTTTCATATACATTTTACAGAAAGCATTTTATTAAAACATATTGCCAGACATATGGACAGTTATCTCTCTCTACCAGTACTGCTTCAGTTGCTAATCAGCAAAGATTCATTAAGAGTATAAAAAAATAGTAATAACCCCAATGATTAACTACCCACTACTTTTTTTCCCCTTTTGAGAGTGAAAATATTGATCTCAAAAAATTAAAAACCAGACACTCATAAGCACCTGGATTTCACTTGATTTGTGAGCAGGACTGCCCTGTGACAGGCACATACAGACTAAAGGATCAAAAACTAGGGTCAGGGTTTGGGGTCATACTGCTGGTGGCTTATTCCATTAGCTTATATGACAGTGACTTCCAGCCATCCTCCTTGCCTGGAGGGGAATGTTTACACACATGCATAACTTCTGTCTCTATGTGTAAACACCTCAAAATCCTCACTGTAATACAGTTTGGCATCCTCATCTATGGTCCGATGACTAAAGTTTCAGACTATAGTATATTGGCCATTTTATTATATATTACATATAAAAGTGTTTTTCTCAGCTTTCAGTTGGCATGTCTTTTTTTAGAGAATGCATTTCAGTGTCCTAGACTCGGGAAACCTTCCTTCTAAGGAAGGTTCTTTCCTAAAAAGAACTTTGACAGATTTGCCAAGGTTGCCAGCTCCTCAGCTTGAGTTTTTATGCTCAGGTTGTAACAAGTTCTAGATTTTTATGGCATGAGAAAAACCATGTGTATGCTTAGTCACTCATTCAGGTCTGACTCTTTGCAACCCCATGGACTATAGCCCGCCAGGCTACTCCATCCATGGGGATTCTCTAGGCAAGAATCCTGGAGTGGGTTGCCATGCCCTTTTCCAGGGGATCTTCCCAACGGAGAGGATCAAGCCCAGGTCTCCAGCCTTGCAGGCATATTCTTTACCATCTGAACTACCAGGGAAGCCTGAGAGGCACCATCAGTTCAGTTCAATTCAATTCAGTCACTCAGTCGTGTCTGACTCTTTGCGACCCCATGAATTGCAGCACATCATGCCTCCCTGTCCATCACCATCTCCCAGAGTTCATTCAAACTTACGTCCATTGAGTCGGTGATGCCATACAGCCATCTCATCCTCTCTCGTCCCCTTCTCCTGCCCCCCATCCCTCCCAGCATCAAAGTCTTTTCCAATGAGTCAACTCTTTCCATGAGGTGGCCAAAGCACTGGAGTTTCAGCTTTAGCATCATTCCTTCCAAAGAATACCCAGGGCTGATCTCCTTTAGACTGGACTGGTCAGATCTCCTTGCAGTCAAGGGACTCTCAAGAGTCTTCTCCAACACCACAGTTCAAAAGCATCAATTCTTCGGCGCTCAGCCTTCTTCACAGTCCAGCTCTCGCATTCATACATGACCACTGGAAAAACCATAGCCTTGACTACATGGACGTTTGTTAGCAATGTAATATCTCTGCTTTTCAATATGCTATCTAGGTTAGTCATAACTTTTCTTCCAAGGAGTAAGCATCTTTTAATTTCATGGCTGCAATCACTATCTGCAGTGATTTTGGAGCCCCCCAAAAATAAAGTCTGACACTGTTTCCACTGTTTCCCATGAAGTGATGGGACCGGATGCCATGGGCTTTAAGCCAACTTTTTCGCTTTCCTCTTTCACTTTTATCAAGAGGCTTTTTAGCTCCTCTTCACTTTCTGCCATAAGGGTGGTGTCATCTGCATATCTGAGGTGATTGAGATTTCTCCCAGCAATTTTGATTCCAGCTTGTGCTTCTTCCAGCCCAGCATTTCTCATGATGTACTCTGCATATAAGTTAAATAAGCAGGATGACAACATACAGCCTTGACATACTCCTTTTCCTATTTGGAGTCAGTCTGTTGTTCCATGTCCAGTTCTAACTGTTGCTTCCTGACCCGCATATGGGTTTCTCAAGAGGCAGATCAGGTGGTCTGGTATTCCCATCTCTCTCAGAATTTTCCACAGTTTATTGTGATCTACACAAAGGCTTTGGCATAGTCAGTAAAGCACAAATAGATTTTTTTTCTTGCTTTTTCAGTGATCTAGTAGATGTTGGCAATTTGATCTCTGGTTCCTCTGCCTTTTCTAAAACCAGCTTGAATATATGGAAGTTCACGGTTCACGTATTGCTGAAGCCTGGCTTGGAGAATTTTGAGCATTACTTTACTAGCATGTGAGATGAGTGCAGTTGTGTGGTAGTTTGAGCATTCTTTGGCATTGCCTTTCTTTGAGATTGGAATGAAAACTGCCCTTTTCCAGTCCTGTGGCCACTGTTGCGTTTTCCAAATTTATTGGCAAATTGTGTGGAGCACTTTCACAGCAGGATCTTTCAGGATTTGAAATAGCTCCACTGGAATTCCATCACCTCCACTAGCTTTGTCCATAGTGATGCTTTCTAAGGCCCACTTGACTTCACATGCCAGAATGTCTGGCTCTAGGTGACTGATCACACCATTGTGATTATCCGGGTCATGAAGATCTTTTCTGTACAGTTCTTCCATGTATTCTTGCCACCTCTTTTTAATATCTTCTGCTTCTGTTAGGTCCATACCATTTCTGTCCTTTATCAAGCCCATCTTTACATGAAATGTTCCCTTAGTATCTCTAATTTTTTTGAAGAGATCTCTAGTCTCTCCCATTCTGTTGTTTTCCTCTATTTCTTTGCATTGATTGCTGAGGAAGTCTTTCTTATCTCTCCTTGCTATTCCTTGGAACTCTGCATTCAGATGCTTATATCTTTCCTTTTCTCCTTGGCTTTTTGCTTCTCTTCTTTTCACAGCTCTTTGTAAGGCCTCCCCAGGCAGCCATTTTGCTCTTTTGCATGTCTTCTCCATGGGGACGGTCTTGATCCCTGTCTCCTGTACAATGTCACCAACCTCATTCCATAGTTCATCAGGCACTCTATCTGTCAGATCTAGTCCCTTAAATCTGTTCCTCTCTTCCACTGTATAATCATAAGGGATTTGATTTAGGTCATACATGAATGGTCTAGTGGTTTTCCCTACTTTCTTCAATTTACATCTAAATTTGGCAATAAGGATTTCATGATCTGAGCCACAGGCAGATCCTGGTCTTGTTTTTGTTGACTGTATAGAGCTTCTCCATCTTTGGCTGCAAAGAATATAATCAATCTGATTTTGGTGTTGACCATCAGATGATGTCCATGTGTAGAATCTTCTCTTTTGTTGTTGGAAGAGGGTGTTTGCTATGACCAGTCCATTCTCTTGGCAAAATTATATTAGCCTTTGCCCTGCTCCATTCCACATTCCAAGGCCAAATTTGCCTGTTACTCCAGGTGTTTCTTGACTTCCTACTTTTGCATTCCAGTCCCCGATAATGAAAAGGACATCTTCTTTGGGTGTTAGTTTTAGCAGGTCTTGTAGGTCTTCATAGAACCATTCATCTTCAGCATTACTGGTTGGGTCATAGACTTGGATTACTGTGATATTGAATGGTTTGCCTTGGAAATGAACAGAGATCATTCTGTTGTTTTTGAGATTGCATCCAAGCACTGCATTTCAGACTCTTTTGTTGACCATGATGGCTACTCCATTTCTTCCAAGGGATTCCTGCCCACAGTAGTAGATATAATGGTCATCTGAATTAAATTCACCCATTCCAGTCCATTTTAGCTTGCTGTTTACTAGAATGTTGACGTTCACTCTTGCCATCTCCTGTCTGACCACTTCCAATTTGCCTTGATTCATGGACCTGATATTCCAGGTTCCTATGCAATATTGCTCTTTATAGCATTGGACCTTGCTTCTATCACCAGTCACATGCACAACTGGGTATTGTTTTTGCTTTGGCTCCATCCCTTCATTCTTTCTGGAGTTATTTCTCCACTTATCTCCAGTAGCATATTGGGCACCTACCAACCTGGGGAGTTGCTCTTTCAGTATCCTATCATTTTGCCTCTTCATACTGTTCATACTGAAGTGCTTTTCCATTTCCTTCTCCAGTGGGCCACATTCTGTCATCCTCTCCACCATGACCCATCATCTTGGGTGGCCCCATGGACATGGCTTAGTTTCATTGAGTTAGACAAGGCTATGGCCCTAGTGTGATTAGATTGACTAGTTTTCTGTGAGTATGGTTTCAGTATGTCTGCCCTCTGATGCCCTCTTGCAACACCTACCGTGTTACTTGAGTTTCTCTCAGCTGGGACATGGGGTATTCCTTCATGGCAGCTCCAACAAAGTGCAGCCATTGCTCCTTACCTTGGACTAGGGGTATCTCCTCATGGCCACCACTCCTGACCTTGGACATGTAGTAGCTCGTCTAGGCCCTCCTGCGCCTGAGCAGCCACCGCTCCTTGGACGTGGGGTTGGTCCTCTCAGCCACTGCCCCTGACCTCAGGTGTGGGGTAGCTCCTACTGGCCGCCACCCCTGCCCTCGGACTTTAGGTAGCTCCTCCCAGCCACCACCCCTGACCTCGGACGTGGAGTGGCTCCTCTCGGCCACCACCTGCGGCCGCCACCTCCTCCTCCTGCACCATCACACCCTGGCACTCTGGGCCGCTGCCCCTGACCTCAGACATGGGGTAGCTCCTCCTGACCACCACCCCCTGGACATGGGTCCTCCTGGCTTCTGCCCCTGATGGACGAGAGGCACCATAGGGAAAAGTTATTAGCTTTTATTTTCAGAATGTGTTTGCCCACACATTTCTCTGTTCTACAGCCCTACCTTGTTCTAGCATTCACATCTTCAAACCATCCCAGTTCGTAATTTTAAGAAAGACTGGCTGAGTTAGGATCTATTCTCTTATCATTGTAGCAAGGACTCAGAAGATAGGCTTTTATGTCCTCATCAAGAATAATATGTTTTAAGTTTGCCTTTCAAACTTTTAATAATAACCTTTTTTTTTTTCATAAAAACACAAGTTGGAATATATTTTCAAACTGATTACAATATATAACATCTATTTGCTTCCTGAAACACACACACACACACAAAAGAAAAGCAGTAGATTCATCTATGTGGAAAAGATGGATTATATGATGTCTTTTTTTTATATCAAAGAAACTATTCATGTGAATTAAATAAATGGATTTTGGAGTCAGTGAGATCTATTTGAACCCAACTTACCATTGTTACCTGTATTACTTTTGGCAAGTTTCTTAACTGCCTTGAATCTGGTTTTTCATTTTAAAAGACAGAGATGGTACATGTCTTAAGGAGTGGTTGTAAGAAATGAGATAAAGAACATGAAGCTCTTATTAAGTACCTGGCATGCAGTGAGTACTAAATAAGCATTAACTACTTAACTAGTCCTGTTATTACTAATATAATTTCTACTTCTGCTCCCACTGCTATTTCTATTAATATTTGTTAAGAGTCCACCAATACTCAAACCCTTTCTCAAACTCACGCTTTCTCCATTGCTCCTTCTCCATCCTTCTGTTTATTTGACCATTGCCCTATGTTTTACAAATATCCCAGAGTACTTTTATCCTACTATTCATTCTTGGAATGCTCTCTTCTTTCTCATCTATTGTAATCTTATTCATCTTTGAAGTACCAGATCAAATGTGTCTTCTCAACTAAATCTTCGTCAGTGTGCCCGGGTAAAATCAATCCTTCACACAGCTGTGCTTTCAAATCCCTATGTCCTCACATTTATTACAGAACTTTAATTTGTTCTTATGGTTGTTTACAACTCTCTTTCTCCCCCCCGCCCCACACCTGCATCGTACTGTAAGGTATTTGAAATACTTTCTTATCTTTATTTGCTCCTGCTACAGACAGTCTTCTATAAGCACAAAGCTTTTCCATATGGTTATAATGCAATCAATACTTGTTGAAATAAATTGTTATCCAGAATTTTCTAAGATTAAGGGTTTCTACTCTTTGCTGGTAAAATGAAAGTTGATGGTCATACAGATAAAGCTGAGACAATATAAGAGACTGAAATATTCGCTAAATAATCAAGTGACCTTCACTGTGTTTTAGAATTGTGTGTGTGTGTGTGTGGTGTTTTTTTGGTTTTTTTTTTTTTTTTGTCATATTGTTATTTTGCTAGCCAGTCACCCATAGATGATATATTAATTTGCTAGGGCTGCTTTAACAAAATACCCCTGACTGGGTGTCTTAAAAAGAAATTTATTTTCTCATCCCTCTGGAGGCTGGAAATCCAGCATCAAAGTTCTTGCAGGACTTGTCTCTTCTGAAGCCTCTCTCCTTGACTCAAAGATGACCGTCCTTTTGCTGCTGCTTTCCATGGCTGTCCCCCTGGGCTCCTGCACCCTGGGCTTCTCTCTGTCCTAATCTCTTCTTACAATGACATCAGCCAGAGTGGATTAGAGATCATCCAGAGGGCTTTATTTTAAGTAAATCACTTCTTGAAAAGCCCAACATCCAGTATGCCATCAATCACTTCCCTGTTGGCTCAGATGGTAAAGAATCTGCCTGTAATACAGGAAACCTGGGTTCAGTCCCTTGGTCAGGCAAATCCCCTGGAGAAGGGAATGACAGCCCACTCCAGTGTTGTTACCTGGAGAATTCCATGGACAGAGGAGCCTGGGAGGCAGGTTGCAAAGAGTAGGACATGACTGAGCGACTAACACACACACACAGACCAAAATATAGTCACATTCTGAGGTACTGGCTGTTAGAACTTCAGTGTACAAATTTGGGAGGAACACAATTCAGTCCATAACAATTCATTTTCTAGTCAGAATTTTCTGTTTTCCAGAAAACCTCATTTCCTGATAATTAGTCCCCCTGATAATAATATAACTTATGGTACTATGATTCCTCACTCATGAGATTTTCAAAATGAGTAATAGAATACAAGTACTTGTGGGATACTAGGTACTGCTTAAAAGAAAAGGTGCTAGTCTCTTAGTTGTGTCTGACTCTTTGCAACCCATGGACTGTAAGCCCGCTAGGCTCCTCTGTCTCTAGCCAAGAATACTGGAGTGGTTAGCCATTCCCTTCTCCAGGGATCTTCCTGATCCAGGGATTGAACTCATGTTTCCTCTGTTGCAGGCAGATTCTTACTGGCTGAGCCATCAGGGAGTTGCTTTGACTTTGGATTGGCAGGAACTGAAGAATCAAGTGGTGTTTTGGGATGACTTAGCCTTCCCTCTTTCTCCCAGCTATCTCATGTTCTCCTCCATCCAGCAGCATCAGGATTCATACACAATACCTAAAAATAGTGTTTTTTACACACAGTCCATTTCAAGAGGAGTTCTCTTGCCTCACACCCAATGGAATCACCATCCTCAACCATTCCTGTATCTGGTGTCATCAGTGAGTAACAGTATAGCATACTGGTCAAATACATGGACCTAGGCATCAGATGGACTTTGACACATACCAGAAACAAGCTAAAAGGGACTGACACCATCTCTTTCTATGTGTGTGACCTTGGGAAACTTCTAACTCCCCTAAGTCTCAGACTGTTTAGGTTACTTGCAAGGACTACATGAAATAGCGCATTGTGAAGTGTTTGGGCAAGTAGGAAGTATTCAGTCAAGGCCAGTCATTTTTAATATTATTGTTAGTGATTGTTTTCATGTTTCTTTCAATTTTCCCTTATAAATATCTTATCCAATGGAAAAAAATTGACAATAGTAGCCATGAAAATTTATAGAAAATGAAGATATCTTATAAGGTTTTTTTTTTTCTTACTAGTAAGCAGTTCAGGGGCTACCCTAGTGGCTCAGCTGGTAAAATTTGCCCACAATGCAGGAGACCTGGGTTTAATCCCCAAGTTGGGAAAATCCCCTAGAGAAGGGAATGGCAACCCATTGCAGTACTCTTGTCTGGAGAATTCCATGGACAGAGGAGCCTGGTGGGCTACAGTCCATGGGGTTGCAAAGAGTCAGACATTGAGTGACTTTCACAGAGTCAAAAGGAGAAATCTGAGTTCCTAGGTACTTGTGAATGCAAGCTCACCTTTGGATTCAGCCTATGTTGTACAACAGAGTGGTGAGAATCAAAAAGTATTTCTCTGCTGTTTTACAATAGTAGTCATAACTGCTAAAGGAAATGCACTTAAAAGATTGCAGAAATATTCAGCACAAATTCTGCGTTTCCAGAGGTTACATTCCCATCAATACAAGACTGCTCACATATGAACAGAAGGGCTATGGGCTCAGCCCCCCACTTCTGGTTGTTAGTGTATTTCTCTGCTGTTAACAGAGGAGCAAAGACTACATTATCTTTTATTTTCCAGAATTTAAATTGTTTTAGTGAATGTGTAAATCATCCAGTGGCTTCATTAAATTATTTTAAGATAATAATACTGACAGAGACATTTTTACCTACAAAACCTCAAACAATCATAACAGTATTCCCCATTGGTGCTGAACTGTTTCATTAGTGTTTATATTCTTGCTTGAGCTCATCTCTTTAGTCCTCTTTTATTTCTTTTACTAATTGTTACAGAAGGCTTAAAGAAGAGTGATTACTTTCTACGTAAATGTTTTGTTAGTATAATTGCCAGACTCACCTGGGGCTCTGACTCTTACCTTAGCTGACTTTCTAGAATAAATCAATCCATCTGTATTTTAGCATCTTGTAATAGCCACACCTTCATTCCAGTTTAGATCTCTCTTAAAATTTTGTTGTTCACAATCTCTTGCTTTTGACTTCTTAGTTAATGACCTCTTACTATGATTCTCCTATGAGTTTCATCCAGTAACAATATCTGCTCATGCCTCTTTTAGCTAAATTCGCAGACATCATGAGATTTCCAGGATTTTGGTTGGAGTGGATCTGGTCATCCAAAATTGTGATTTTTTTTTTTTTTTTTTACACTTCAAACACTGAGATGTAAAATAACTCTTGAGTTTTACAGCTGTCAGGAGCTAGAACATATTGAATCAGTTTGAGCCAAAAATATTTCATCTCCAAGTTGATTTACTGGATATTTTGGCCAGAAGTGCAGAAATACCATAAATAGTGGTTAGTGATTTACAGGGTAACTACATGAAAGAGTGCTATAATTCAGAATCACGGATAGAGCATGTGATGAACTCTTGTTATTGTAGTATGGCCAAATTGACAGCTTCTTTTCATTTAAAGCTGTTTGTTTTCTATGAAGATCACAGACCAAGGTCATTTGACAATGCAGATGACATTCTGCTTCTTTGATCATTCCTTCAAAGATGTTCAAGCAGAATAAAGCATCTAATATTCTACTGACACACAAAAAAGGTTATTCTTATAAGAATCCCAGACTTAACAGATCTTTGTGTTAGTTTGTACTGTTGCCAAAGAGAAAAATGTTGGGATACATGTTGAGAAGTGAACTTTTGTATTTAAATAATGCCTCCCACCCCCACCTCCCACCACTGAGCGCTATTGTTTTATTTGTAAAAACTCTACAGCTTTTAAATTACCTACCTTTAAAAAAAAAATCCTGATTAATTGCCTGTAATACTTGCTTGTGTATTATATGAGTAATTAAAATTACTAGAAGCCTTACTTCTTAACACCTTGAAATACTCATTCTTGAATCCACGGACTCTAAATATCACCTTGACTCTAAATTCAAGGCCATCAGTACAATAGTCATAGGGCTTCCCCAGTGGCTCAGCTGGTAAAAAACCCACCTGCCAATGCAGAAGACGCAAGAGATGTGGATTTGATCCCTGGGCCCGTTATATCCCCTGGAGAAGGAAATGGCAACCTGCTCCAGTATTCTCGAGTGGAAAATTCCATAGACAGAGGAGCCTGGCGAGTTATTGTCCATGGGGCCGCAAAGAGCTGGACACGACTGAGCGTGCACATAAGTCATAGATTCTTTCTCTGTAGCCTATCCTTGCTGTCTTTTCCCTTGTCCAGTTCAGTGTTTTCCTGGATTTAGATCCTGTTATCTTTGTTTTGGGGCTTCCCTGGTGGCTCAGACGGTACAGCGTCTGCCTGCAATGCGGGAGACCTGGGTTTGATTTCTGGGTCAGGAAGATCCCTGGGAGATGGAAATGGCAATCCACTCCAGCACTCTTGCCTGGAAAATCCCATGGACAGAGGAACCTGATAGGCTACAGTCCAGGGGATCGCAAAGATCCTTACCTTTCTGAGCTATGTCAGTAGTTACTTAATTTCTCTGAGTTTGACCTTCAGTGTTTCCTAAGGCATAATTTCCCTAAACCAAATGTGTTCTGCTGCCCAGGCAGTGAATCGATGAGAGTGAGTTATCGGTGTCTGGGATGAGTTCGGGCAGAAGGAGCCTTTGTCAGCAGTCACTGACAGCTTCAGGAAGCCTCCCTCTTTCAGTCAAGAGTGCCAGACAAATGTCAACGTTTTGAATGCATGTCCGGACTAACAGGGTGCTTGCACCCATCCTCCTATCTTGCTGCTTCTGCCTTTTTCCTGTAAACCCTGAGCTGACCTACCAAGTGCACCGAAGGTCCCACCCAGTCTGGAACCACACCCAGCTAAGTCAGCCTTTTATTCTCCCTCCGTGAGGGAAGGACTCAGGAGCATAATCCTTTCTCATCCTTGAGATATCCACAGGCCCAGATATTAGGCACAGATATTAGGCCTTATTCCTTCTAATTCCTCTTCCTCTTCATACTCTTGAAGTCTTTTAATCTTTTCCATCTCCTCCTTTTAAACTTAAGATACTGCCACCTTCCTCTCTCTCTCTGCAGCCTGATTCCCAAATGTGTTGATTTCAGCACTGTCAAGTCTTCAGCTCCTACCCATCCTATCATACTTCTCTTCAATGTCCTGCCTTGGATTGTCAGACCTGCCCTTTGCCTTTTGGGTCCCTATCCCAGCACTGCTGAATGCCACTGGAGAAAACCAAACTGTTGAAGCTGATTGGTACAGTCAACCCAAATATGTCATCTCCTCTTCAGCTGCACAGTAGCAGCCGTATCCCTGTTATCTTCCCTAATCCAATACCAGAGTTTGCTCCAACTATCTTCAAAATTCCTACTTTATCCTTAACCTCTTAAAAGGTGGTTTCATTGCTACTTCAGCAAAAAATATGAGAAATAATTTCCCTGAAATTTCCTATTTTTACACCAATAAACATGCCTGTATTTGTTCCTATTCTTACTTGTTGAAAGTGTGAGGTAAGAGGTATAGATGACCAAAGCCTGGATGTGGACTTTGACTCTTTCCCTTCATGCTTAACTTTTAATCACTACTTAAATAGAGAGTATTTGCCTCTCGCCAAAGACTGATTCTTCCATCTCTACTGTAGAAAATATCCCCTCCATGTCCCAGCTACCACATTGGCCCTTGTTTTACCTTCTCAACTTTTGCTTCTTTTGGCTTATTTCCCAATACATACACCTTCTCAGATTTCCCCAACTGTTTAAAAAAAAAAGTTCTACTAATGTTTCCTCCACTTGTTTTATCTGCTAGTAATTCCTTCTGTTCTCTGCCCGTTCTTTTGAAAGAGAAACCTGTCTTCAGCATCACTGCTTCATTATGCATCTGCTCCTCAGTGGATTCCAGTCCCCACACTCCACAGACTTTGTTCTCGATAAGGTTTTTGAATGACTTTCTAATTTGCCAGATCTAACAGTTGTATCTTCATACCACTATAAATGACTTCCTCCTTGAAATGTTCTGTGTGTTTGGTTTTCATAGCATCAGTCTCTTGGTTGGTTTGTACTTAACAAGTGATTTCCTGTTGTGTCCTGGGCAGTCTAATAAGGTGCTGTGGATACTCAATTAAATGACAAACAGTATAGACTTGGTGCCTGCCCTTTGAGAGCTTATGCTGTGTGTGTGCTGTTTATATTTTAGACTCTGCCTTTTTGACTATTTAGATGCTGCCTCATCTTTCAAGTAAATCTTTAGATATTGCCAACCAGTGGGATTTCATCCTCTGCCTTCTTTTTCATTCCAAGTAGTCTGTAAAATGAACTTAGCCAAGTCTTCACCAACTTGTATCCCTTGTGTTCTTATGACTCTCACATCCGTCATGAGTTATAATTCCATATTTCTAAAGGCTTACTTATCTTGCAGTTTCCAATTTCAATGAGTAGTACGATCATCTTATACCAGAAATTTGGGAGTCATCCCTTCATCCTCCTCCGTTTTTAATCACACTTACTCAGTCAAAAAACTTCTGCAGATTATATTTATCTTTTATCCTTCGTATTTCTAAAAACTTTATTCTTTCCAGGATAGATCTTTCCCTCCTTTGATAATATTTATACCAGAAATATTGGGACTTCCCGAAAAAAAATGACTGCACGGGCATAACAGTGAAAATTAATGGAAGAAAATACTTTGATTCTCTTCAGCCCTTTGCATTTGTTTCAAGACATTTTATAAACTTATACCAGGTTAGTGACATTAATTACCTGAGGGAATATCTCTTAGGCTTAGAC
>SJYC01031726.1:0-25829 GCA_006408675.1 Madoqua kirkii | reverse complement strand
TCTCTTCAGCCCTTTGCATTTGTTTCAAGACATTTTATAAACTTATACCAGGTTAGTGACATTAATTACCTGAGGGAATATCTCTTAGGGCTTAGACAAGTCAGTTAACATCAGGCAGGTATAACATTTTTTAAGTAAATGATAAAAATACCATAGAGTAAGTTTAAAGTTGCAGTGGTGTTTTGTTTTTTTTTTTAATCTGGGATTTAATCAAGACATTTATTTTCTGTTCATACCTGGAACACTACTGGACACATTTAACAGTCTGTTTCTGCTAACCCAACCAACTGTTGAAAATAATGTGTTTTATGAGGTGTTAGAGGTATTTTAGCCACTCTTGATCTCTTGATTGTCTTAGGTAATAGATCAGCATGGATGAAAGACATTTACACATCGTTTCAAACTGTCTCGTTAGCTAGTACCTATAAATTCCTCCATCGCTAAATCGCTCATAATGCCTGTTAATAAACAGCAGAAAGTATATGTCTAGTTTAATCTCTTTCCAGTTCTCTATCATGATTTCTGATGGAAATAATAATAATGAGCTGATTATATGTAAAACTGACTACTGACTTTTATCATTGGATTATGAACAAGCTTCTTTTTTCCCCCCAAAAGAAAGTGATTTGATCTGGTCTAAACAAATGCCTTACTGGAAAGTTTTCTCACATTTGGCAGATGCTATAAAATCAAAGTAAACAGAAGTCAGTACCCAAGTGTTAAATTCAGGGCAGAAGAGCAGTGTTAGATAAACAAGATGAAGGAAGAATCTTAATAATCTCCCAAACTGGTTAATTAACTTAAAGATGATTCACCCCAGTTCTTGATTTTTCCCTAAGAGACTTCTGAGTTTAGTCTTCCTAGTAGTCTTAGTTCCTCTTCTTTTCCTTGAGAAAAGGCAATTTATTCTTAGTTTGGCAAAAAGCAAGTGAAAAGAAATCAAATGAATAGCAATTGACATTTAGAACACAAAAACTTAACACACTGGGTTAGACAAAATTGATAGTCTAATGAATAGCTTACCATGTGGTGTAATGGTCCTTGCTGTCACCTGAGTTCTGGAAGGGACAGTTTCGGGGGAGCATTGCCACAATAGTGGTTCTCAAAGATGCCATATTCCCCACGTATCAAAGTGGTTAGGACAGAGTCTCTTAGCAATTAAGAGAACTGTAAACATCACTGGGAATAGTTTACAGTTACACATTGCTTTGAAATGTTGCGGTCTTTAATAGGTGTGATAATATTGTAAGAGAGATTTGGAAATGTTAGGAAAGAGGGATACTCCTCAGAGAAATAATCTAACCAAGGTAACTCAGACTTGATTTTTCTTATTCAACAATGTGAAAGCTGTTATTAACACATTAAATTGTTGATTTTCCCACTGCATATATTTCACAAGTATAGTTACTTTGACTCTCTTCTTTCGAGAGTATGAAAACCCCAGTGGAGAATATTAGGAGCTTGAGGAGAAAGCAATTAGAAAACTGCCCTGCTCTATATAGTTAGAATTCAATATGATTTTAACTATTATACATTTTATTTAAAACCTAGTCAATATGTGAGTGTAGCTTTTTTCAAACCCAGCCTTATCTGAAAACATCATTTATTTTCTGAACTCAGTACCATTTCTGATCATTTATTTGCTCCCTTCTGCTTCTCATAGCTCATAGCTCTACAAAGTTGTTCCTAAAAGGTCAATTGATTTTGTATATTGATCTATTTCAAAATGCTATACATTGAGGTTTTGTAACACCTGAATAAAAAGAATGATGGATATGTGAGAAGGTGAAGTGGAAAAAATAATGAGTTCTGAACCTTCATTTTCTATTTCAATACAATAATATGTAAAATAGGAGGAGGAGGAAGAAAAATACTTCCTAAATTAGTTGAAAAGGCAAGAATTACTTTATCAAAACCAGACAAAGACATTACAAGGAAAGAAAACTACAGACCAATGTTTCTATAAACATAGACACAAAAGTCCTTCTAAAAATATTAACAGATTGAATTTAATACAATATAAATGTGTAATCCCAGTCACTTAAATTTTAATATTCATGTTTTACATTAGCTTTTCCCTGAAACTATTGCCTGTGATATATTTATTCATAGGTAAATACTGAACCAAAAAGTTTTGTGAATACATACACACGTATATACACACACAACATTTTATATGTATGCATGCAGTAAAGCTAAATAAGATGTGAGCCAAAAAAGAATCCAAATTTGTGTCCCAAATTAACTGCAAAACTTTAGAAATCTTTCAGCAACAGTTTATTTGACTATGTAGGTATAGAAAGAGTATTCGAGCTCATACATCACAATAGGGGATTAAATCTGGTGTCAGAAAAACTTGGGTTTAAATCCTGGTTGGCAATGTTGTTATCTTTTGAAATTTATCTAGTGTCTTTAATCTTCTAATTTCTCATCTATAAAATGGGAAGTGCTTTGTCATCATATTTTGCCTAGATTTAATGAGATAATGTATCTAAAGCATTTAAGATGTCTGCTACTTCAGTTCAGTTCAATTTGATCGCTCAGTCCTGTCCGACTCTTTGCATCCCCATGAACTGCAGCAGACCAGGCTCCCTGTCCATCACCAACTCCCAGAGTTCACCCAAACTCATGTTCATTGAGTTGGTGATGCCATCCAACCATCTCCTCCTCTGTTGTCCCCTTCTCCTCCTGCCCTCAATCTCTCCCAGCATCAGGGTCTTTTCAGATGAGTCAGCTCTTCATATCAGGTGGTCAAAGTACTGGAGTTTCAGCTTCAGCATCAATCCTTCCAATGAACACCCAGGACTGATCTCCTTTAGGATGGACTGGTTGGATCTCCTTGCAGTCCAATGGACTTTAAAGAATCTTCTCCAACACCACAATTCAAAAGCATCAATTGTTCGGTGCTCAGCTTTCTTTATAGTCCAACTCTCACATCCATACATGACTACTGGGAAAACAATAGCCTTGACTAGATGGACCTTTGTTGGCAAAGTAATGTCTCTGCTTTTTAATATGCTGTCTAGGTTGGTCATAACTTTCCTTCCAAGGAGTAAGCTGCAATTTCATGGCTGCAATCACAATCTGCAGTGATTTTGGAGCCCCCAAAATAAAGTCTAGACACTGTTTCCACTGTTTCTCCATCTATTTGCCATGAAGTGATGGGACCGGATGCCATGATCTTCGTTTTCTGAATGTTGAGCTTTAAGCCAACTTTTTCACTCTCTTTCACTTTCATCAAGAGGCTCTTTAGTTCTTCACTTTCTGCCATTAAGGGTGGTATCATGTGCATATCCGAAGTTACTGATATTTCTCCTGGCAATGTTGACTCCAGCTAGTTCTTCCTTTCTTTATTTTGGTTGCTCTGGGTCCTCTTTGCTGCATACAGGCTTTCTTTGGTTGCATTGAGGGGGGGCTTCTCCCTGAAGTGGCTACTCGTGTTGCAGGGCACTGGCTCTGGGCACACGGGCTTCCGTCGCTGCGGCTCGTAGGCTCTAGAGCATGGCCTCAGTAGTTGTGGCACTCAGGCTCAGAAGCTCCAGGCATGTGGAATCTTCCCAGAACAGAGACTGAGCCCATGTACACTGAATTCTCAGGTGGATTTTTATCCACTGTACCACCAGGGAAGTCCAATAGTTTTTATTATTCTTGATAGTGATGGTGACCTGATATTAGAGGCAGTAAACACTATATACTACACATTACATAATATATACTACAATACAGAAAATATCCAATGATCATTACAATTAATTTATTAAAACTATAGTATCATAGATTAAAGTAGATAATAACTTTCTCATAGGAATTTTATGTGTTTGTTATGTTCTTGTTCAAAATAGCCTCAAGATAAAATGTACCACATTCATAAAACAGATTCCTTGATGATACTATTTCATAATACTTTAGATCTATTAAAAATCACTTGGATCTCTTTTAAAGATATGGTGTAAGGTCTATAAAGTGGATTCAGATATTTTGCAATACTTATTTGACATTACAATTCCAGTTTCCTCTAAATTGAACTTGTGAAAAATCATACCTACAAAATCAGCACATAGGAGTACTAATATGTTACCCGTATTAAACATTTTTTAAAAAAACTATATAAGTATAGTTGATTTACAGTGTTAATTTCTGCTGTACAGCAAATGATTCACTTATATATAGATTCACTTATATATATATCACATATATATATATATGATAAACATTATGGTTTATCACAGGATATTAAATATAGTTTCCTGTGCTATACAGTAGGTGTGTGTTAGTCCCTCAGTTGTATCTGACTCTTTGCAACCCTATGCACCACAGCCTGCCAGGCTCCTCTGCCCATGGAATTCTCCAGGCAAGAACACTGTAGTGGGTAGCCATTCCCTTCTCCAGGGAATCTTCCGAATCCAAGGATCGAACCTCGGTCCCCTACTACATTGCAGGCAGATTCTTTGCTGTCTGAACCACCAGGGAGGCCGGCGCTATTCAGCAGGACTTTGTTTATCCATTCTGTATGTAATAGTTTTTATCTATGAACGCCAAACTCCCAGTCCATCCCTCCCCTAAACCCTCCCTCTTGGTGACCACAGGTCTGTTCTGTATGGCTGAGCCAGTTTCTGTTTCATAGTTAGGTTCATTTGTGTCATATTTTAGATTCTACATATAAGTGATTCCGTGTGGTATTTGGCTTTCTTTTTCTGACTTATTTCACTTAGTATAATAATCTCTGGTTGCATCCATGTTGCTGCAAGTGGCATTTCCTTCTTTCTATGGCTGAGTAGTTAGTAGTCCATTGTATATATGTGGCACCTCTGCTTTATCCATTCCTCTGTCAATGGACATTTAGGTTGTTTCCATTTCTTGGCTATTGTGAATAATGCTGCTATTAACATGCAGCTGCATGTATCTTTTTGAATCATGTCGTTGTTGTTTAGTTACTAAGTTGTGTCCAGCTCATTTCGACTCTATGGACTGGAGCACACGAGGCTCCCCTGTCCTTCACCATCTCCTTGAATATGGTCAAATTCCTGTCTGTCCATTGAGTTAGTGATGCTGTCTAACCATCTCATCCTCTGCCACCCTCTTCTCCTTTTGCCTTCGATCTTTCCCAGCCTCAAGGTCTTTTCCAATGAGTTGGCTGTTCACATCAGGTGCATCAAAGTATTGAAGCTTCAGTATCAGTCCTTCCAATGAATTTTGAGGGTTGATTTCCTTTAGGATTGGCTGGTTTGATCTCCTTGCAGTCCCAAGGGACTCTCAAGAGTCTTCTCCAGCACCACAATTCAAAAGCATCAATTCTTTGGAGTTAACATTCTTTATGGTCCAACTCTCACATCCACACATGACTACTGGAAAAACCATAGGTTTGACTATGTGGACCTTTGTTGGCAAAGTGATGTCTCTCCTTTTTAATATGCTGTCAGGTTAGTCATAGTTTTCCTTCCAAGGAGCAAGCGTCTTTTAATTTCATGGCTACAGTCACTGACAGCAATGGTTTTGGAGCCCAAGAAAATAAAGTCTGTCATTGCTTCTAATTTTTCCCCTTTTATTTTCCGTGAAGTGATGGGACCAGATGCCATGATCTTCATCTTTTGAATGCTGAGTTTTAAGCCACCTTTTTCATTCTCCTCTTTTACCTTCATCAAGAGGCTCTTTAGCTCCTACTAGCTTCCTGCCAATCATGGTATCATCTGCATATCTGAAGTTGTTAATATTTCTCCCAGAAATCTTGACTACAGCTTGTGAGCCAACCAGCCCAGCATTTCACATGATGTACTCTGCATAGAAGTTAAATAAGCAGGGTGAAAATATACTATTTTGTTGTAGCCCTTTCCCAATTTTCCCCCAAAATAAAGTCTAGACACTGTTTCCACTGTTTCTCCATCTATTTGCCATGAAGTGATGGGACCGGATGCCATGATCTTCGTTTTCTGAATGTTGAGCTTTAAGCCAACTTTTTCACTCTCTTTCACTTTCATCAAGAGGCTCTTTAGTTCTTCACTTTCTGCCATTAAGGGTGGTATCATGTGCATATCCGAAGTTACTGATATTTCTCCTGGCAATGTTGACTCCAGCTAGTTCTTCCTTTCTTTATTTTGGTTGCTCTGGGTCCTCTTTGCTGCATACAGGCTTTCTTTGGTTGCATTGAGGGGGGGCTTCTCCCTGAAGTGGCTACTCGTGTTGCAGGGCACTGGCTCTGGGCACACGGGCTTCCGTCGCTGCAGCTCGTAGGCTCTAGAGCATGGCCTCAGTAGTTGTGGCACTCAGGCTCAGAAGCTCCAGGCATGTGGAATCTTCCCAGAACAGAGACTGAGCCCATGTACACTGAATTCTCAGGTGGATTTTTATCCACTGTACCACCAGGGAAGTCCAATAGTTTTTATTATTCTTGATAGTGATGGTGACCTGATATTAGAGGCAGTAAACACTATATACTACACATTACATAATATATACTACAATACAGAAAATATCCAATGATCATTACAATTAATTTATTAAAACTATAGTATCATAGATTAAAGTAGATAATAACTTTCTCATAGGAATTTTATGTGTTTGTTATGTTCTTGTTCAAAATAGCCTCAAGATAAAATGTACCACATTCATAAAACAGATTCCTTGATGATACTATTTCATAATACTTTAGATCTATTAAAAATCACTTGGATCTCTTTTAAAGATATGGTGTAAGGTCTATAAAGTGGATTCAGATATTTTGCAATACTTATTTGACATTACAATTCCAGTTTTCTCTAAATTGAACTTGTGAAAAATCATACATACAAAATCAGCACATAGGAGTACTAATATGTTACCAGTATTAAACATTTTTTAAAAAAACTATATAAGTATAGTTGATTTACAGTGTTAATTTCTGCTGTACAGCAAATGATTCACTTATATATAGATTCACTTATATATATATCACATATATATATATGATAAACATTATGGTTTATCACAGGATATTAAATGTAGTTTCCTGTGCTATACAGAGGGACTTCTCTGATGGCTCAGTGGTAAAGAATCCACCTGCCAGTGCAGGAGACACTAGTCCAATCCCTAGGTTGGGATGATCTCTTGGTGAAGGTAATGGCAACCCACTCCAGTATTCTTGCCTGGGAAATCACATGGTCAGAGAAGCCTAGTGGGCTACAGTCCAAGAGGTCGCAAAGGAGTTGAGCATGACTAAGTGATCAAACAACACAACTATACAGTAAGACTTTGTTGCTTCTCCATCCATATACTAGTTTGTATCTGCTATACCAAACTCCCAGGTCATCCCTCCACCACTTACCTCCCCCTTGGTTAACAAGTCTGTCCTCTATGTCTGTGAGTCTCTATCTATTTCATAGATAAGGTCACTTGCATCATAATTGGATTCCATATATAAGTGATATCATATGGTATTTGTCTCTCTCTTTTTGACTTAGTAAGGATGGTAATCTCTAGTTGCATCCATGTTGCTGCAAGTGGTATTATTTTGTTCTTTTTAAATTACTGAATAGTATTCCGTTGCATGCATATACCAAATATGACTTAATGGGATTCTCTGCTCAAAGTCTCTGAAGGCTGCAATTAAAATGTTGTCTGGGCTGTGCCTTTACCTGGAGGCTTGACTGAGGGAAAATCAAGTTTCCAAGCTCATTGAGGTTTTTTCCTAGAATTCATTTCCCTATGGCTTTAAAATAGAGGCACCTCCTCCCCTCAGAAATGAGGCCTCTTGTTTCTTACTATTAATTGGAGGCCCCGTTAGGTCAAAGAGGCTGTCCCTGCTACAAGGCCCTCTTGGTCAGCAGTTGGCAGCATGACTGTTTCCTTTTTCAAGGTCCACAGGAGATCCCATGCATGCCAGTGTGCTAAGACAGAGTCTTAATAATGCAGAATCATAGATGTGACATCCTATCACTGTTTCCATATTCTCTTGATTAGAATAAAATCACTTGCACTAAAGGGAGAGGAGCCATCCTGGGTGGGTGGAGATCATGGAGGTCATCTCAGAATTCTTCCTACCACAGAGAATGAGCCCAGTAATGTTTCTTGGTGTAAAAAGCCCTAAGCCCTGATATTCTGGGTCCCATTAAATGGGATATTGGAAAGAACAGGTACTTCAAGACTCAGATGGGAATGGCACAGGGTCTAGGGTAGAAGCTTTTCTGCAATAGTGGTTGTCTTTTAGTACAAGTGAGAGAGGCTTGGAGAAGCTGAGGCAAAAAGAAGTAACAGAAGGTGGGGCAGCTCTAAGAAAGGGTAAACTCTGTTTCTTCAGCAGATGCCAATTTCAACAGCTTGATATCATGCCAAGTTAAGGATCACCAAGAATAAGGGCTTTTAAATCCCCTCACCTTTCACTGCCACAGTCTACCTGACACTTTACTGACAGCTGTCAAAGCACTTCACTCTTCATTGTAAATATAGAAAAAACAATTACCATGCATTAGCATTTACTTGAAACAATATGAATTCAAGGTGTTTCTCAAGGTAGCTTAGCTGGACACAAGGCCAAAAACTACCTAAGCATGTGCTGGTGTCTTTCCGTACTTCATTATTTGTAGAAGCCTTTAAATGATTTGTAAACATTCTAGCTTTGAATTAGACAACATCTTATGCCTGGAAAGGTGGCGTGAAAAGGTGAGAAGATGAATGCTGGATACACGAAGTGTGTATTAGTTGTGGTTAAAGTTAACTGTATACAGTGAAAAATCCATTTGTCTTTCTTCCACTTTTAAGACGTCCAGAACGCTCTCTGTCTGCTGGCCCTCCCATCCTTTTAGTACAACTTTAGGTCCTAATGGCAGGGAGCTGAAATTTCTCTGTCAGTTTCTATGGCTGCAAAGCTTCTGATAGCAGCCATCAGTTCTGAATTCTAGAAAGGAAGAAAGAGGAAGACAGTCAAGGGTAAGAGAGAGGGTATCCTCTAAAAGCCCCCCTTTTAAAAGCCTTTGTGGACATTAACTTCCATTTTCATCTCCTTGACCAAACTGGTAATGAAGGAGGCTGGGTAACACAGTCTTTACTGGCATATTGCCACAGGAAGAAAGTCAGTGTACTGTAATAAGGAGAGGAGGCATGCTGGTTTTGCAGGGGGCAGTCTCTGCCACATACTACAAATACAATTTTGCAGTGGTATCTAAACTGGGGAAAAGATTGCTTATCCATCCATCCATTTATCCTTCACAAGTCTGGATTCTAAAGGTAGAATTATAATGAAATAAGATGACTCTTATATTTAGGGGTAACTGCTTCATAAGTGTCATTAGTAAGAATAATGTAACTTATGTTTTGTATTGAGACATAACATTAATACCTCAGCGACTAAACCTATTTATTCCACTAAGCAGCAGTTATGGATGACGGATTTCTCTTTGCAGAGAACATATTGTTTTTGTTAGGTACTTTTCTAATACTTTATTTTCAGTGTATTCTGCAAATATATATTGGCTCTCATAGTCAATGACTATGCCTGAGAGTTTGGATAGAAACTCAGTTTCTTCATCTTCCCTGTGCTTAATACCCAGGTCCTGCTGATGACTCCTCAAGGAATTTTACTAATAAATTCCTCATATGGAAATTACTGATGATTCAAAATATTGAAAGGCAACATCTTGATAACAAATATTTTGACGGAGATTAACGTATAGTGACATGTACATTTGGCAGTGGTATTTTAGGGAAAAAAAATGTGTAAGCTTTCCAAATCATGAAACAGGAAAGCTTCCATGTTTACACTGTATAAAAACAACATACTGTGTTTAGCAGGTTCTTTCCAAATAATATTCACAAGTAACAGGTATATTACTCATTTGAGATAAATTCTTAGAAATTCTGTGTTCAGGTTTAGTTAAAATGCCAAACCACGGAATGGCACTGTAAACCAACAGCATGTTTTGATAGGGTTCTATTGGAGTTTACTTTTCTTTAAGGTAATGAACATTTTAGTGTAAAGTTAGAGCTTCTTAGGCTTTCCTGTGTTTGCAATCACGTCATAATCAATGTGATTCAGGTACAGTTGCTCAATCCACTACAAATCCATCTATATCTGCTTTTGTCCCTGATATGCTCCAAGGATATAAAATATTTGTCACATGTTTAGCTGCTATCAAGATATACCATGTCTAGAACAGTTCTATGTTTTACAGTCAAGCTATCTATCACAAAGGAATTGAGGTTAATTTGGCATAACTAGTTGGCAGAAAACTTGTACTTGCTTCTGGTTAATTTCATTTCCCCAACTGCTCACCAACCATTTGCATAACAAACTTCAATCACATTTCAATACTTAACACCTTTATGATTATTTCCCAGGCCTCTCATCTCCCCCAGGCTTTATTACTATCTATTGGAATCTCTACTAGCATTTCAAACATAATACATGCAAAATGGAAGTCTTGTCTGTGCCATATCCACCTTCTATCTAATTACCTACAACACTTCCTTTTTTTTTTTTTTTTTTTTAATTTTTAAGTTAATGACTAAATTATCCTCCTGGCCTCCCTGAATGAAATTCTTGGAGTATCCCTTTTTTGTCCTCTACTTCCAATCAGCTTTCTAATACCTGTTTTATCTATCTCTTTTCTCTGATCCCAGGGCCATTATCTCAGAGCAGGTACAATTTCCTCTTGCCTGGACTATTAGAATCGACTTCTTGTTGCTCACCTTGAGTCCCTTGTTTCTCTAATCAGCCATACACATAGCTGCCAGATTAATTTTCCTGAAGCACAGCTCGTGTCATTCAGTGCTCGCAAACCTCCCTGGCTCCCCACTAATAAATAGAATTTAGACTCCTTAGCCTGGCACTCAGGCCTAGTCTAGTGACAGCCCTCTTCACTGCCTTTGGTGCTGAGAGAGCCTTCAGCGCATGGGACATGCCCTGTGTCTCTGTGTGCTTGTTCACTTCTTCTCCTCCCTCCATCTCTGATCATCCAGCAAGGGACAGTGCAAACATTCATGAAGCTTTTGTTGTTCCCACTTTTGAAAAGTGTTTTCTTCTTCCTCTGAATGATCCTAACTCTTCCTTTTTTCTCCATCATGGCATAGGTCTTCTGAAAGTCACAGCTGTATTAGAGTGTTAGCTTAGAGAGACAGAGTGCCCCTTACTAACCTTGGCAGGGTTCAGAGTATATGTCACCATCTGAATGCATCGTTCATTTTTTGTCTCTGTTATTCATTCTTAATTAGAAGGCATTGTTCTTAATGGTCTTTCTAGGTTCACTGTCTTCCTTTTATAATTTGGTGGCCTCTGCCTTTCTCTACACTGTTAGTCTTGTGAAATACCCCACATTATAAGCATATCTCTATCATGTACCACCTGCCAGTCCCTCTCCTCCCCTCCCCACCCTTCACTGTCTTTTAAAAACATTTTTAAGAAATGTTATTCACCTTTGAGACTGTATATTTTTTATTGAGATGAAATTCACACAATTTAAAATTATTTTAAAGTGAACAATGCTATGGTATTCAGTTACAATGCTGTGCAGTTGGCATCTCCAGCTAATTCTAAAACATTTTTAAGATATTGAAAGGAATCCCATACCCATTAAGGAACTAATCCCCTCTTTTCCTCTTCTCCAAGCCTCTGGCAATGATCTCTTTTCTAGGGTTCACCTGGACATTTCATATACATGGAACCATTATACCATATGACCTTTTGTGTCTGGCTCCTTTCATTTAGCACAAAGTTTTCTAGGTTTATCCATGTTCGTGTATCAGCACTTCATTCCTTTTTATAACTGAATAATTTATTGTATGTCTCATATGTGTGTGTGTGTCCATTCAGGTTTGGCAACTGTTTCCACTGTGGACTGCTGTGAATAGTGCTGCCACGAGCATTCATGAACAAATGTTTGAGTACCTGTTTTCAATTCTTTTGGGTATATAACGAGGCTAGGAATTGCTGGGTCATGTAATGATTCTATATTTAACTTTCTGAGGAATTACTAAACACACACACTCTCTCTTAATCAATGGTGTGTTCAGTCCTGAGTACCTTTCTCATGATGCCTTAAGAATGTCTAAGAGATCACATTTACACTCCTGTGTCGGAATTTATGCTCTGATTCACGGTTATCAGCCGAAATCCTGGACTTCATTTCCCTTCCCCTTGCTCTTCATTCCCTTGACACTTACTAGACTGTCTATCACTGTGCTTCTTTTTTCCTATATCACATCTATTGCTCTCTTTGTATCTTATTTGATCTGGGTTTAGAACATCTTTATCCATTGGGCAAGGCTGCCAAGCACTTTCTTTCTCGTCTCCTTGCAATTTTGCTCTGTCCCTACTAGGAGCCAATGATTCCAAAATTGTAAGTTACTATCCAGAGAATCACATTTACACTCCTGTGTCGGAATTTATGCTCTGATTCACGGTTATCAGCCGAAATCCTGGACTTCATTTCCCTTCCCCTTGCTCTTCATTCCCTTGACACTTACTAGACTGTCTATCACTGTGCTTCTTTTTTCCTATATCACATCTATTGCTCTCTTTGTATCTTATTTGATCTGGGTTTAGAACATCTTCATCCATTGGGCAAGGCTGCCAAGCACTTTCTTTCTCGTCTCCTTGCAATTTTGCTCTGTCCCTACTAGGAGCCAATGATTCCAAAATTGTAAGTCACTATCCAGAGAAACAAACTCTACTATATTTCTCTTTTTCAGCCAGCTTTTCACTTTTATGTGATTTTTTTTTCAAAGGCCAGAGCTTGAACTGGAAAAAAAAAGAAGGTTAATATCTTATGTATTCCAGAATTTCACAAATCTGTAGGGAGATAGTTTTATATTTTTATTCTTCCAGGGCCATTCATCAGAAATAGTGATGTCAAAAGTCTGTTATATTTGGGATACTCATCCAAGGTAGGAAACATAGCACCTGATTGAGATGACAGTCCATCTGTGGACCCTCAAAAGGGAAGCTTCCATAATGAGCAGAGGGCCTCCCACTTGCTAGGGTCTCCATAGCTTCCTTTGCATCACTGCTACTGCTGCTATTCCAGAGGAACGGTTTGACCTTCTCTTACAAGAAACTGATTTCTGTCAAGAGTTCCAGGAGCTCAGAAGTTCTACCTTTCTTTTCCTTTGGTGAGAGATTCCTCCTTATTTCAAACTCATGACACTGGTTTGCTTTGCCCACCATCCACAATACATCTTCCTTTCTGGTCCAACTCGACTATTTTTTCCTATTCTCTCTAGGAATTCCCCATTCTAATAAACCAAAAGAAAGAGAGGGCTTCCTTAGGCTCATTCATCAACAAGTGTTTCTTGACATGTGCCCTGCAGTCTTCTAGGCACTAGGGAAATAGCAGCTGGCCAAACAAAGTCCTTGTTCTCATAGTTTTATAGTCTAGTGAGTGGTATATCTACAGAACAAAGAAATAATCTATGATATGTAGTTTATTAATTACATATGACAATTGATAAGTGCTGTAAAGAAAAGTAGCATAGCATAAGGAGAACCAGATGATGCTATTTAAAATATTGAAGTCATAGAAAGCTTTTCTGATAAGGTGACCTTTGAGACTGCCAGGGGACTGAGGAAATAGTCCCAGTAAAAGATGCTGGTGTCTTAAGACTAGAGTGGTTGGGATGGCTGTGATTTTTCTTCTGCTGAGAGCTCACTTTGCATTGCTGCTGCTGCTAAGTCACTTTAGTCCTGTCCAACCCTGTGAGACCCCATAGATGGCAACCCACCAGGCTCCCCCATCCCTGGGGTTCTCCAGGCAAGAACACTGGAATGGGTTGCCATTTCCTTCTCCAATGCATGAAAGTGAAAAGTGAAAGTGAAGTCACTCAATCGTGTCTTACTCTTCGCACCCCATGGACTGCAGCCCACCAGGCTCCTCCATCCGTGGCATTTTACAGGCAAGAGTACTGGAGTGGGGTGCCATTGCCTTCTCCACACTTTGCATTAGAGCACACAAAAACCCCTGCTCTTCTTGAAAAGCAGACCAGTTAGTGTACATCCTGTAGTTCATAAAAGGAGTCTTCAGTTTTCATTCTTCTTTGTCTCAAATGGAGCTTCAGTTCTTTTTTTGCATGCCCTGTATTCTCTCACAAAAATTGTTACTTTTATATACTTAACCAGTTGATCTCAAACTTGAAACATGGAGAAACATCACCAGTAAGGACTGTTTACCAGTTGATCTCAAACTTGAAACATGGAGAAACATCACCAGTAAGGACTGTTTAAAATGGAAATTTGAATAAAGACCCTGGCAGGGTATTATGCAGATATCTTGGGCTGTATTTTGAGAAACACTATTTATAGTCCCAATCTCCCTTAAGTCCCAAACTGCTCTCAATAACAAAAGCAATAAAATGAGTTACTAAGCACTTTCTGCCTTTCTGATCATCACAACTTTAACAGAATGTATTCTTGATATTAAGTTAAAAGTTTTGTCCAGGTTCACATGGCTAGTAAAAGGCAGGTCCAGCATTCAACCCTACCCTGTCCTACATCTTGAACTGCATGGGTTCCTCTGTACTGTACTGTTTAATAAATCACTAACTGATCACACTGGCATTATCTAATGGAATTAACTGCCTTTCATAGGAATAAACAATATTTTAATTTCCTGCTTCTAGCTGTTTTCACACTGGTTAAGATTGCTCAGAATTTTCTTCCTAGAAAGAGCTGTTTATATCCCTAGTGATAATCTATACCAAAAGAAAAATTAAATAGCAAATCTTATATAATCATCAAGGTTTGAGACTTATTTTCTTTAAAAAAAAGATTATTTTCAGTTCCTAAAATCAAGTGCAATGATTCTCTTTAATAATCTATAGATAAGAATCTAAAATACTATGTTAAGCTTAGCCCATTTTCAGTAACTGAGGTTTTTTAAATTAATTGCAAGAGCAATATAACAAAATTAAAGAAAATGCCATGAATTTTAATCAAAATTAAAGTACCATCTATATGGCAGGCTAAATGAATGTTAAATTCCCTCTTTCTATAAACACTTAAAAAGACCAAATGTAATACAAAGTTGACCTTGAGGAAAAAAAATGTAGAGAAAACAAAGTGAAATAAACTCAACACATGAAGGTGTTGCAGTCTGGGTGGTTACCAAGCTATATACAGGTCCTATCTTAGTGCAGGAAATGTTGTTGTAAGCTGAGTTGTGTGTGAGAATTGAGACAGAAACCTCTATAGAAGGCCTGGGCCGTGAAAGGCCTGACCTCCACAAGGAAAGGCTAACCAGCAAACTTCAGTTATTTAGTTGTTTCCTAATACTGTGGGTAGTTTGTTCTGTTTCAGGACTCTGAATGACAAAAAACAAATCAACAACAAAAAGCAAAAGAAGGTCCAGGCTGTCACTGTAGAGAGTATATTTGTTCTTCACTTGCTAAATTGTGTCTGACTCTTTGCCACCCTATGAAGTGCAGCAAACAAGGTCTTCCTGGCCATCACCAAGTCCCAGAGCTCGCTCAAACTCATGTCCATTGAGTTAGTGATGCCATCCAACCATCTCATCCTCTGTCGTCCCCTTCTCCTCCTGCCCTCAATCTTCCCCAGCATCGGGGTCTTTTCCAATGAGTCAGCTCTTTGCATCAGGTGGCCAAAGTATTGGAGCTTCAGCTTCAGCATCAGTCCTTCCAATGAGTATTCAGGGTTGATTTCCTTTAGGAGTGACTGATTTGGTCTCCTTGCTGTCCAAAGAACAGATTGATATTAATCCTTTTAATCTTTTTTAAAAATATATGTGTTGGGGGTAGGAGAAAAGGGGACACATGCATAACTTTACAAAAAGACAACTGTGTTCTTCACAGTTTTGTGTTTGGCTTCTTGCATTTAACATACTATGAACAGTTTTACTGCTAATGTAGCTCTATCATTATTTTTAATGGCTATGTATAGAATTTTAGTATTGGGATACATCATAATTCATATAAACTAAGAATGGACTTAGCAGAATACATTTGACAACTTTTCTGATTATTTACCTACATCTTGTGTTTTTATTCTTTAGCTATGTTTCTTTGATATTCTACAGCTTATTTTTTAACTTACTTTTTAGTGTACCTTCTGTAATAGAGGTTGGACTTGGAAAATATTAGAGATAAGAAATTCATGTTTCATATTAATTTTTTGCTATGGACATAATAAAGGAGCATTGGTACTAATTGGCTAGTATTGGGTTTTCTCAGCATTTAGGCTGCACAGGATATCAGTTTGTTGTTTGTAAGATTAGCTGTCTGCTTTACTGGCATACTATTTTAATTTTGCATTTGCATGGACACAGCTCTACATGTCTAAAGCAATGATGAGTAGTGTTTATGTGTTGTTGTGTGACAAGATATACCAAAACCTAGTGGTATAAAATAAACATTTTATTTTGCCCACAATTTTAGGCATCAGGAATTCAGACAAGACTCATCTAGGTGGTTTGTGTCTGACTCATGTGGCATCAGCTGGTGTGGGAAGGGCTGGAGGACCCATTTGAACATCTTTGCTGAAATGTCTGGTGCCTCTGTGTTCTCTGTTACCTCCCTCTCTCCTCTCATGTGACATTTCATTCTCCAGGGCCTCTCGGTGTGGTTTGGGCTGCTCACAGCATGGTGATCTCACAGAGTCACAATTCTCATATGATAGATAGTTTCCAAGAAGCATAAGCTGCCAGAGCATTTAAGTGCTCTGACCAGAATTGATCAAAGCAGCCACAGGTACCCACCCCCAACCAGATGAAGAAATAGATCTCACCTCTTAAAGGGAAAGGGAGGTGGCAAGAAGACACTGCAGAAGAGCATTTGGGTTGGGAGGTACTTTTGTGGTCATCTTTGAAAACTATGATGTGCCATAGGTAGTTTGTTTATATAAAGTAGTAATTAGAATCCTTTATGTATAAAACTTTGGGTGTTTTGCCAAGAAGTAAAAACTCAAAAGTTTATTTTTAAAGATATATTTCTATGCTTGATAAAAGATGTATATTTGAAAGTAATCAATGTTATGAAATGCCCTTCATGGTAAAATCAGTAAACAGACTCAAGTTGTCAGCCATATGTAGTTAGTGGTTCTTTCCTAAACTGGCCTTGTCTAGGGGAATGTGGTTATTTAGACATTCTATTATTTGTTTATGAAGAAGGTATTTGTTGAGTGCCCATTATGGATAAAATGTTACATAGTAATTTAAGGAATGAAAAGATGTATTAGACACAGGTTCTGCCTTAGAAGACCATATAATCATCTAGGGAAGATAAAGGCATAATATATAATTACAAATAAGGTAATGAGAGAGAAATATATGAAACTGAGAGTGGAAGAGAGTTTTTCTAAAAATCTGTAAGGAAATGTTGCTGGAAGTCAAGAGCTAGGTAGAATGAGAATGTGGAGGTAATGATGAAGATATTGGGAGGAGGCAAGAGTGCAGGCATAGGTGCAGACAAGCCTGTGGCCACTTCAGTTTGGTTATAATTCAGGGTAGGAGTTCTCAAGCTCTGATGGACACTAAAGGCACCCTGGAAAACTCATCTGGAGCTTGTATGAGGTACATGGTAAAGGAAGAGTGAGAGAAAAGAATGGAAATGTAGGTAAGTGGGCCTACTAAGCTATGCTGTACTTCTCTTATTTACATGAGGAGGCAGTGAAGAACCACTGAAGTGTGATAACCCTAGGAATTACCTGATGGAAGCCAAGCTTTAGAGAAGCAATCTGCTACCAGTATGGATGGCAGTTGAAACTGGGAAGTTTGCGATAGAGGTTGCTGTGTTTATTCAGGAAACAGGAAATCAGAACCTGTCCCAGGATGACAATGGTGAGAACAGGAAGGAGCAGCGGGACTGAAGCGAGGAAGAATCTGCAACGAATTTGATAAGACAGTGGTGAGGCAAAGTCAAACATCTAATTATGGCTTTAAGATCATAGTTAAGACTGGGCAATAAAGAGATCTCCAAATCAAGAACCCAGGGTAAGGCGCTCACTTGAGGGGACTGCTGCTGAACTGGTATGCTGTATACATCGTGTTTGCCTAATGAGGAGGACTCCCTGTTTGGGGGAGATTCAGGTCTGGAGGTAAGAGAGGCTAAGGCTAAAAATAGGGATTTGAGAATTATTGACAAAGTGGTGGGGACTGAAGATATGGCAATGAATGATCTTAACAAGGGGATACATACACAGACAGAAGATATAACTCCAGGGGATACCTATACGCAGGAAATTGGGATGATGACAAGCCTGCACAACTGGAGTACATTCAGAGCACTAGCAAGAGAAGTAATCACTGGGGGTGACTTTCTAGCCAGGAGTGATCAGCAGGGCTGAAAATTACAGAGGAAGATGGAAACTGAAGACAGGCCACTGGTGTTTAAGTTCACTATTCCACAGAATTGTGTAAACAGAAGTCAGCAAAGGTTAAGGGATGAGTCAATGGTCAGAAACTGGTATCATTTATAGTGCAGCATTAGTTTGCTAAGAAATGCTTGCTTCCTGGGGACCTTCATTCAGCTGGTATTGAAGGGCTGGGAGAAAATCAAGAAAATATTGCTCATTTACCTAAGAGCAGTTCTTTGTGATCTGTCACACATGTAATTTAAAGCGACAACAGAGTCCTCTGTTCCTCTTTTGTTCATTACTGCAAATGCCTGTACCAGTGCCAGAGGTCTCTTAGGGATGTTACCTTAATCCAGAGGATTTTGATTTTATTGAGCTCATCGCAGTGTATAGAAAAGCTCCTACAAAGTTTAGCCCTGTATCCAAAAAAAAAAAAAATGAAGCATAACAACAACCATGTTTTATTGCTATTGTTGATGGAGCTCCTAAGATGTAACTTTATTGGGACAAGAATTCTTGCAATCATTTTTGAACTTATAAACCAATATCATTAACTAAACACAATTTTTCTCAAAGGCATAACCTGTCATTGGGCACTACTCATGGTTAACAATGGAATGCAATATAATGTAGCTATTTCAAACTTCATTTTCTTCTCTTTTGTTGAGATTTTATTATATGCTTCAGGCTTCCTCTGCACTTGATTTACCATGGGGCTAACATAGCAGTTAGTATGTAACAGGCTCTGTTAGACCTGTGTAATTCCCGCCCTTTCATTCTGATGGCAACCTTGCAAGGTGGATTATTTCTGCTCCCATTTGACAATGGAAAACAGTAACACTGAAAGAAATGGAGTCCTTACCAAGGATACACAGCTATTGATTCTTCCAGGCCGGGTCCCACCCCTGGGATTTCTTGACTCCAGAGCTCTGCTCTCAGCACTCTGCTACTGATGCTCACTCTACTCCTTTGCCATGGACCATCCAGGTAGCCTGTTACTCCAGCAACATGGACAGTGTGCTGTTGATGCTGAATCATCGGGACTTTTTTTATGATTAGAAAGGATCTTTTTTGACTCTTGTCTTTCAGATTTGTTTGGGCTGAGATATCCCTTCCATCTCCTTAAGTTAAAACTTCTTTTTAAAGTAATGAAGCAGTTGGCTTTTCTGGTTTAAGAAGACATGGAAAAGCCAGCCAAGGGCAGGGAGGGAATACTAAAAGGAAAGGGAAAGCTAACTGAAACTGTTGCTATCAGCACTGAATGTGTAACAGGCTAAATAACGCCAGGATCTTCATGAGAAGCCTTTATCCAGGGGCAGGGCGAGCTCTACTCCAGTGTTTTGTGTACTCCACCTACTTTGATAATGATTGATGACACTTTCCTAACACTGACAAGGTGGCACAGCGCAGGGGTGAAGACAGAGCGCCCAATATGTGCAAACCATCATTATCGGCCAAGTCTCTGTTCCTCACCCCGAGGCGCAAATATTTCCACCTAGCTCTGGGGCCACAAGAGCTAAGCCCAATCTCTCCTTAGGCTTAAGTCCTGACAACTTAACATAAATCTATGAATTTATTAATATAAAGCATCCACAATTTTAACAGTGCATATCAGCCTATTGCATTGTCAACATTAACATATATATGACAACAAAATTGTTTGGTACAATATTAAGAGGATTCATAAATCAGACAGTGTTCAATTATCTGAGTCAGTGGAATAAAGTCATATATAATGCATAGTTCCAGATCAAAGATAATTTGTAATTTTGTGCTAGAAAAATAAATTTGCCCTTATTAAATTTCCTTAGGCCACTATTGAAATTATCCACCTTTCCAAGGCACATACACACACACACACATACGCACACACACAGCCAATATAGAGAAAGAAGATATGACTTAGAATCATTCATACTAACTGAGCAAATAGTTTGGAATATAGAAATTTTCTGTAAATAATCCACACATTGTCCATAGTTAGCTCTTAGGGATCCCTTTTGTTTCTTAGTAGTCCGGCCAGTATTTGTCTTATTGCTGCTACACCATTTTTGACATGGATTATCTATCATTATACAAACTTCAACTTTAAATATTGTCTGTTATTTAGATAATAACTGCATATTAAAAATCAAAAGACTAAATGTTGTTTACTCTTACCCTGATTTCAATATACTGCAATTGCTGTCTCACACAGCATCCCAGCTCCTGGCATTGTGTTAGCATGTGTATTGATTGAATGTTGAGTAGTTCTCGAGAGATTTCTTTGAATTAACTACTGCAATCAAAGTACAAAAGCCAGACAACTACTATCTGTAGAAGCTCAAAACAACCAAAAAATCATAGCAGAAATACAAAGCATACAAAGCTGAGATGACTCCATTAATTTAATTCTCCCTAATGCACAAAATAATTAGGACTATATATTCAGGACCTAATATTAGAATTGATGATAGGCCAATATGTTTTCCCCTCCCAAATTTATTGAATAATACATGACAAATATACAATCATAGTACACAATGGGATGGTTTGATATGCATATATACTGTGGAATATTTACCAAGACCAAGATAATTAACACACCTATCACATCACATAGTTAACTTTTTCTTTGTGTGTCTGCTTTTCACATGATCACAGTATCATTATTTCTTTGTTGATTCAAACTATACTAGCAAGATGTTGTCTCAAGAAGCCAACAAGATTCTTTACAACTAATAAAAATAGGACAAAAATCTATTCAATAAATTTTTGTTTTTTATTCACTTAGGAGTGAACCTGATTAAAAGTAAATAAATAGATCATAATATTTAAACTAAAAGGTTTATTATTATTCCTCATAAGCAGTATTATTTCTCATAAATAATACAGCCATTTAAGTAGCATTTTTAGTTCACACAGTCTGAAACACATTTAAAACTCAGCCAAAATTCTTAGAAAGCATTTTATTTACCTTCTAAAAACAAAATGTTTAAAAGTAACAAAACATTTCTTTCCATTAGAGGATATAGTTTGATCAACCCACTGATCTGTTATTATAGTACATATTTATTCCATACGAGTTATTACATATATACAAATGTATAACCATACCAGGTGAATATCATTTTTAGAATTTTAATAGTTTTTTTTTTCCTGGATCTTTATATGTTCTCTAGGCTCAGTCAAAAAAAAAACAACAACAACAACAACAAAAAACCAAAAAACTGATAACTAGTTTTAAAGGTGATTTACAAGTATTTCCTCCATTAATCTTTGCTTTTTTCTCAATGCTCACCCTTTTACAAGCTGAGAACAATATGTCTCTACTTGTGCAAAAGTTTCACAAGCTCTAGTCTGAAGGTGGATGTGTTACTGCTCAAGAAAATGTATTGATTCTTGCATGTAGCTGACAACCTCCAAACATTACCTTTGAAATGCAATGCCCCCCGGGCTGTGTCCTTAGCAGTCTTTCTTCTTCTCTAGGTGAGCACATTAATTCCCAGGGTACAACTGGGTGAGTCCTGAATGTCTAAGTTCTACTTCCCACCCTTGTCTAGACTCTTGCACAGAATTTTCAGTTGCACTTGGGTTGTCTTCCCATTTGAATAAAATCCTCAGATTGGTAATCCAAAACTGAATTTTTTATTTCCCATATCTGCTCCTTCTACTGTGATCTGTCTATTGTTAATAGCATTACCATCTTTTGGGCAGGTGAGAAATGAGCCATCTCCAAATCCTGTTCTTTCTCAGCTTCCAGGTCTAACCAGTTGCTAAACTGTAACCAGTCCAAATCCACATGCTCGTGGGTTTCATTTTTTAATCCATCAACATTTTTGAGCTTCTTTCTACTTTCATGCTATGGGTTTATCAATAGAATATGAGATAATACCTCCCACCACATAAGATATAAAGAGTTAAACATACCCTCCCTGTACAGGGGGGTAATCACTAGTTATCATAAGTAAGTCTGGACTGCGGAGACTGGGCAGAAGACCTGAAGGCCTTCCAGGAGAAAGTAACATGTAAATTGTGTCTGGAAGGATGAAAAGGAGTTTTCCAGGTAAAGGGTGAAACAAAGCCTTTCAGGAGGCAGAAGCAGCAGTCTGTGTGCAGAGGTGTGAGCCCGATTCTAGCACAAGTTGAGGAGCAGGGAGCTAGGTCCACCATGCTAGGAAATGTGGATTTCATTCCCAAAGGTTCCTTTCTTTCCATTTCTCTTACCCACAATCATATCTCCGAGTAGCACCATCATAAAAATCTCCTGACTCTTCTCTTGCTTTCCACGCTCTTTTCTTTCCTCAGATTGTGGTCAGAGGCGGCCACGCCTGTTACTCCTCTTGATCCTTCAGTGGCCTGTGCTGCTCACCAGGTCACCTTCATTCTCTGCAACCTCCACTTGTGCCAGACATATCCTGTGGATCAAGCTTGTGCCAACCATCTTCCCCTCTGAGTCATAAACTCAAGTTCAGATTTATGGGTTATATGTCTTGGTACATTTAGAACACCATGTCCTGTGCTTTGCACATAGTAGGCTTTTACCTATAAGTCCTGTGGAGCTAAGTCACTCAGTCATATCTGACTCTTTGCAACTGCATGGACAGCACCCAACCAGGTTCCTCTGTCCATGGGATTCTCCAGGCCAGAATACTGGTGTGGGTAACCATTCCCTTCTGCAGGGATGGAACCCAGGTCTCCTACACTGCAGGCAGATTCTTTACTATCTGAGCCACCAGGGAAACCCCTGAGTGGGAATATCTTTCAGTCTTTCCCTGTTTCTTCATTTTGCAGGCTCTTTCATGCATGTGGCCATAACCGCATGTCTCTAGTAAGCACTGCCTTTCTAGTCACTGCCAGCAGCATTCCTTACAGCCCAGTGACTTGTAACGTGCCCTGCTGTTACAAATCAGTTACAGCTCCCAAACAGAGTGTGTAGATGTGTACAAACTTTAATGTGCAATGTTTGGTGGTTTTTTCCTTCCCTGCACAAAATGAAAGGCCTCACTTTCCCCTGGGGTAAATGCAGGTTCAGAAAGCAGAGCCCCATGCCAAACATTACAATTTCCAGGGCTCTACACTTTGTATCACTGACAGGTATGGTGAAAACAACTTTGAACTAGGAGCCAGAGCTGCATCCCAACTCTAACTGAGCTAGGCAGCTTTTCTGAGCCTCAGTTTCCTCACCTGAGGGACTGGGGATTAGACTTAATTTCTAATATCCTTATAAACATTATTCTTGTACACATATCTTTATAGCATTGTATCAATCAGATATCTTGGTTGCAAATAACACAAACTCATCTTGACTAATTTAGGCAGAAAAGATGTCATTGGAAGAGTATTGATATTCAATATCACTGAATGAATGGGATGAAAACAAGGCTTGGGAATTAGCAACATAGGAAGCCCTTACATCACACATCGGAGCAGGATGATAGGGTCAGCAGCTGGCATCACTGTGCACTTCCTGGCACTCTTGTCTCTGCCAGAAATCTCTTACTATTCCTGTGTCTTTACTCAACTCACTCCACACTCATAGTCCTGGATGTGGGTATCTGAATGATTGAGCCCTGATCAGGTGCCTTCCCTTAGCTACTGGCAGTGGAAAGAGGGAACATCTGGACCACCCAACTTGGGGAATAGGCAATGGATGATGCATTGCTTCTTACTAAGACTTACACAGACACACAAAGGTGCTTAAGATGGGTGGTCACCTATGCATGCCATGCCCACACCTATAATGGTCTCACTGATCATTAAGATCCTATTTCACTATGTGTACCTTTAACACTTCAAACACCTGACAGATATTTCTCCTAGAAAAGCCAGTTTTGCTATGGTTTAGACCATTCTCTCAGTTACCTTCTATCATACTGTGTACTTATTTTTTCCTTGTCAACCCAATTTTTTAGATTTTGGTAAGCTTAAATTTAAGAACAGTACTTATAGCTCTGACCACTAATATATTTGTTCTGGGATGAAGTGAAGGGCAGAGTTCAGTAGATCACTAATTCCACTCATCACTCACTAGTAGATACACAGCAAGATTCTGGGGGTCAGTAATTATCTCCAGCCACAAACCATACAAAACAGATCTTGTATATCAGAAACACAATGGAAATAAATGATATTTCTAAAAGACCCTTTAAAGGGCATTCTATCTATCTGTGCTACCAGGTAATCCAAGTACTTATCACTGGAATAAGTTAGACCAACTCACTGGACATGAGTTGGAGCAAACTCTGGGAGATTGTGAAATACAGGGAAGTTGGTCACATGGCAGGTCATAGGGTCACAAAAAGTCAGACACGACTTAGAGACTGAACAACTTACTACATATAAGATTACGATGCCTTAATCTCTTACAGAACAGAATTCAACTAACTGCCAGCAAATTGAATTGTTCTGCATTCTTTTGGGTGGAACCTACTTCCATGCACACTGTCCATTTTGAGGCTTTAAGTATCTTGTAGCAAAGACCACATGTGAGAGCTTATAGAAATTTACTCAGACAAAAACTTAGTTACCCTTAAAAAATTGGGATACTCCCTCCCCTCCTTTGAGGGTTGTGTAAGCTAGCTATCTGAGAGTCACCATGAAGAAGGAAACATACTGGGTGTGTTCTCCACAGCAACTATCTTGGCCCTCAGAGCTGTCATTTTGATGGACCTTCTCTTGTTTCTGGTTCATTGTTTGGAAAGCCTCCTCATTTTCTTTTGGGAAAAAGGAATAAAAGAGGGATGGAAGTAGGGAGCGATAGTTAGAGGCTGGATGCCAGAATACCACCCACCATTTTAGATATAGTATTACTGATACTGTCTTTCAGTTCAGTTCAGTTCAGTCACTCGGTCGTGTCCAACTCTTTGTGACCCCATGAATCGCAGCACGCCAGGCCTCCCTGTCCGTCACCAACTCCTGGAGTTCACTCAAACTCACGTCCATCGAGTCCGTGATGCCATCCAGCTATCTCATCCTCTGTCATCCCCTTCTCCTCCTGCCCCCAATCTCTCACAGCATCAGAGTCTTTTCCAATGAGGCAACTCTTCACATGAGGTGGACAAAGTACTGGAGTTTCAGCTTCAGCATCATTCCTTCCAAAGAAATCCCAGGGCTGATCCCCTTCAGAATGGACTGGTTGGATCTCCTTGCAGTCCAAGGGACTCTCAAGAGTCTTCTCCAACACCACACTTCAAAAGCATCAATTCTTCAGCGCTCAGCCTTCTTCACAGTCCAACTCTCATATCCATACATGACCACTGGAAAAACCATAGCCTTGACTAGACGGACCTTAGTTGGCAAAGTAATGTCTCTGCTTTTCAATATGCTATCTAGGTTAATCATAACTTTTCTTTCAAGGAATAAGCGTGTTTTAATTTCATGGCTGCAGTCACCATCTGCAGTGATTTTGGAACCCAAAAATATAAAGTCTGACAGTGTTTCCACTGTTTCCCCATCTATTTCCCATGAAGTGATGGGACTGGATGCCATGATCTTTCTTTTCTGAATGTTGAGCTTTAAGCCAACTTTTTCACTCTCCTCTTTCTCTTTGATCAAGAGGCTTTTTAGTTCCTCTTCACTTTCTGCC
>SJYC01031725.1:0-27088 GCA_006408675.1 Madoqua kirkii | reverse complement strand
CCATCTATTTCCCATGAAGTGATGGGACTGGATGCCATGATCTTTCTTTTCTGAATGTTGAGCTTTAAGCCAACTTTTTCACTCTCCTCTTTCTCTTTGATCAAGAGGCTTTTTAGTTCCTCTTCACTTTCTGCCGTAAGGGTGGTGTCATCTGCATACCTGAGATTATTGATATTTCTCCCAGCAATCTTGATTCCAGCTTGTGTTTCTTCCAGTCCAGCATTTCTCATGATTTACTCTGCATATAAGTTAAATAAGCAGGGTGACAATACACAGCCTTGACGTACTCCTTTTCCTATTTGGAACCAGTCTGTTGTCCATATCCAGTTCTAACTGTTGCTTCCTGACCTGCATACAGATTTCTCAAGAGGCAGGTCAGGTGGTCTGGTATTCCCATCTCTTCTTTGCTGCTAAGTCGCTTTATTCATGTCTGACTCTGTGCGACACCATAGACGGCAGCCCACCGAGCTCCGCCATCCCTGGGATTCTACAGGCAAGAACACTAGAGTGGGTTGCCATTTCCTCCTCCAGTGCATGACAGTAAAAAGTGAAAGTAAAGTCGCTCAGTCGTACCAGACTCTTAGTGACCCCATGGACTGCAGCTTACCAGGCTCCTCCACCCATGGGATTTGCCAGGCAAGATAACTGGAGTAGGGTGCCATTGCCTTCTCCAATCTCTTCTTTAAATATCTGCAAAGACGAATATTTACCAGGAGGATAAATGTCACCAGAGTTTTGGCTGAGTCCTAGGTGGGATGGGACCCATCTAGGATCTTACCATCTGGCAGGAAAGACAGAGTTTGCCATGGCCGAGAGTGACTGCATCTACCATGGCAGTAGGGCTGGCAATGGCCATTGGAAAACTTCTTGTCCCAAATCTTCTCCTACCAATGGCCCGTAGGTTGTCTCAGTGCTGTCTGCCCAGTGGTCTAAGCATGGTTTAAAGCAATGTCAACAGTAAAGACTTCTATACGTCTCCCCTCATGTATTTATGCAAGCTGTTTTATCTCCTACATAAAAATAGTCTGCGAAACATGAGCTACTAGAGAGAACACCAGTCAACATCCAAGACATCATCAGTAAGTCATCCTCTACTGTGGTTTATTGTGGATACTGTGAGTTTCTAACTCTCCAAATTATATTCAAGTATTTCATCACCTGCTTAATCAAGTTGCAAAATAAGGAGTTAGGCCACTTCAACTCCAGTGATTTGATTATGTGGTAAAGAGACTGGTGCATAAACATTAATCCTGGGAAATTAATTCATGAAAATTAGCTGGAGATATCCCTAGAGGCCTGTTTTGTATCTATTTCTGCATGAAATAGTTACAAAAAATTTTAACTACTTACTCAAAGAGTCTAGGGGGGACTAGAATGATTATGCATGATTCTATAGTTATCTAGAGAGAATTGTGAAGATGCCATGAAGTGACAGGAAAATGCATTCTGATTGAAGCTCAGTCTTGAACAGGAAAATTGCTTTGAAATGATTAAAGTTAAAATTGTTGGTTATGAAGGAAAACACTTGTCCTAGAATGAGGCCTTTAGATGAGAGAATCTCATTTGGAATCTTTTGTAAAGTACTATGGCTTTCCTTTTCAATGGCAAAATATTGGGTTGTATCAACCTATCACATCATCTCAAATTTGCACCTCAGTGGAGGCTATGGAGGATTAGGAGGATGCACTAGACAAAAATCTGGCAGGAGATGTCATTGGGTAAAGATCTACCCTCAGGAGAGAGGTGACCAGCATCCCTGGGAGGCAGCTGGGATGCACTGGCTCAGAGGAAACTTCCCAAGGCGCGACCACAGCCTCTGCTGCCAGGCTCCTTCTTATGTCTGCTCTATCAGGTCGTATTTTGATCCTCCGTTTAAATATCTCTCTCTCTTGTCAGATAGTGAGATCCTAGAAAGGCCCCAGCCCACCTAGGACTGAGCGAAAACTCTGGTGACATTTATCCTCTTTGGTAAATATTCATTTTTGCAGATATTTAAAGACAGTAATACCAGATCTAAAACCTTGGAAGGCAGATACTTCAGAAATCGGATTGTTTGGATTTTGGGAAGGTAGTGTCAGTGTGTACAAACAGCAACTGAATGATATCTATACCGTAATGTAATGCTCCCAGTAGAATCTGGGGTAATGTCTATAATCAAGCACATTAATATTTCTGGAGCAAAAATTATGAATAGGCACACTTCAGGGGATAGAGGGTATGATTTTCGAACAGTCTGGGTCACGTCTGTTTTTTGCTACTAGAGATTACACAACAGTGAATTTTTGGAGCTTGTTGGATTTTGGAATTGCAGATGAGATATTGTCAGCCTGTATTGCATCTTTAGGAACAGAAGTGTTCTCGTCTAAGGGAACTATTCCCCAACACAAGTACCCTTCCTCTTGTCATTTCAAGGAGCAAAAAGAGAATAGTGCTGGGTTCTTTTCTGGATGGCGAAGTGTCCTCATAACTGGTGCTGCTACTTGGGTCTCTGCAGGAGGGGGCAATGCACGTGGTTCATTCCCCACAAATAAAGCTTTCTCATTGTGCTGCTTCTGCACCTTCTACTTTATCGGCTGCTGCTTCCCCTCTGTTCTTACTTCTCCATTTTTCTAGTTTTCCTTCTCCCCTCATTTACTCTTAAACATATTTTTTTGCTTACCAGTGTAGGTCTTAGGAGTGTTTGATATTTTCCTTGTTTGTCTTCTGCGTAATTCTTTGGCACACAGCCCTCCTGCCCCTCATTCACCTCAACAGCCAAATCGCTGAGTTATTTGTTTGTTTGTCTTGGAGTAGATGTCCGTCAGCGCTTGTTTGGAGTGGAAGCAGTCTCCCTGCATGCTTTTGTTTGGAGGACTATGCTTTATCTGCTCAGTGCTATGTTGATAAGCATCTTGGGAATGTGTGCTGGATGACAAGCCACCACTCCTTTCTTTATGACCTAGTCTACTGCATCAGACAGTTGTTAATGAAATGTCAAATCTGTATATGCTAATCCATGTGTAAGAATCAAGTAGGTCACAGCATTTCTATCCTTCAGACTCTTAAAAAATATTTTTTGTAATAATTTGAAAGTATTGTTGCTTATTTTTCCATATGATACATTTTTGCCTGTCTTTATTTCTAATTGTTTGATTTACTTAGACCATACATCTGCTTTTTTGTTCATATATTCAAGAAAATTCACTTTTCTGCTACCTGATAAGGAAATTATCTTACTCTCCTCAACCTTTCTCTTTCTCAGCCTTGCAGGTTATTTGTAAGTAACTGATTTTAGTGTTGATGTTGTTGTGTAGTACTGATATTACCAGAAAGTGGTGACCGCAGAGGTAGACCGAGGAAGGCAAGTCCTTGCACAATCGGGGCATCCTTCTCTGTGGAGCTGAGTGCCACCGACACCCAGGAAGGAAGCCATCTTGCTCTGTCTCTTCTCTGTGTGAGTAATACACCGTTCTATCCAGTGCTTGGTGGCGCTGTGTTTTGCTTCGTGACTCTGACACCAAGATGTGGTGGGCGAGGTGTCGGATGTCTATTCCTGCTGGCTGGCATTGTGATGATCTCTGCTGTCCATCTAGCTAGAGTCCTTCCAGGGGGTTAGTACCTGGTGTACGATGCCCTGCTCCCGTACACTCCCCACCTGCAGCATCTGATTGAACCACAGTACCAAAGAGCCGGCTCCGAGTGCAGTCCCATGTTCCTAGTGGCCTGCTCTCCACGTACCATCCCATCCCTGGTCTTAGGAGTAGTTATTGAGACATCGTCCTCTCTTGTGGTGCTCCAGTCCAGAAGCAGCCGAAGTGCTCTGTCAGGGTACCACTGAGTAGTGTTCCCTGGATGCCACTGTGGGCAGACTGCAGTGGATGCTGTATTCAGGAAAACTGTCATGTGTGGAAGAGGACAAACAGCCAGGATTCTGGTCTATTACTCAAAACATCAATGGTACTTATCCCAGGAGAATGAAGACAGGCATTATAAGTTTCTCTCCTTCCTAATCTTGTTCATTTGTTTTGGAGATAAATGGGGGTCACCAGAGGCAATCTAAGCCAACTTTCTTGGCCTGTGTAATATATTTTAAAAATTCTTAATCTGCAGTAAATATAAAAATTTAAAATCTATGCATTACATATATATGTTTTTAAATTCCATGTTGGACCTTTTAAAAATTGTTTTGAGACTGCACTGAAGAACTATATCAAGAACGGTATCACAGTCATTTGGTAGCACTAGTTGATGGTCAGTCCATTGTGGCACACTGTTTGTGAAGCTCTCATCCCTAAATAATATTGTTTTCCAGAAAACTGTGGATGTTTCTCTTAAGTTAGGGAATTTCCTTGATGCCCAGATCAGAAAATGTAGCATTTCCAGATTGAAGACTTCCTCCTTAATGAACATTCACTCATTCAACAAATATTTGTTGCTGACAAGTAATTCCTAATCTTGTACAAAGCATTGCTCTTTTCAGAAAACCTTTTTATCAAATAACCTTGGGAGTTCTCATTTCCCATTTCTCTCCTGACCCTGGTTCTGGTTCTGAAAGGAGTTGCATGACCAGTCATTTTCTTTCTTTCTTAGTTTCTTTTCTGTGTTTCCCCTCTGCCCTATCCTGGTAGCTCAACTGGTAAAGAATCTGCCTGCAGTGCAGGAGACCCTGCTTCCATGCCTGGGTTGGAAAGATCCACTGGAGAAGTGATAGTCTACCCACTCCAGTATTCTGGCCTGGAGAGTTCCATGAACTGTATGGTCCATGGGGTTGCAAGGAATCTGGACACAACTGAGTGACTTTCACTGTCGCTTTCTTTCTGCCCTGTCTCTAGACTTACGTGCTTATGTTAGTCCTTGGTCAGCAATGACCAGTACAAAGCAATTGATTTTATTTTTATTATTTTATCGCCATACTCACAGCTTGTTCTTGCAAGCTCTTACTTCAAGAGAGGGTGTCCTGAAGCCAAAAGCTGGAAGAGTGTTCTGTAAACTGTAGTCCTGTAGAAGGAGGGAAAGGAACCAGAGTAACACATCATCTCTGCTCCTGGCACCTGAATCAAAATCTGGGCCCATGAAGGCTGTGTCTATCAGATGCCAAAATAACTTCTCAGTGGAGCCAAGTCAATCAAAGACAGTCAGTTCACTGTAATTTCAGTCCGTGTGGTTTCTTGGCATCATGTGGACCAAACAAACAAATTGACTGATAACACTGATTACTTTCCAACCAGTAATCCCAGTGTTTTCCAGAGAAGGGATTGCTAAAGGAGCAGAACTATATAGCAGGTGTTTATAATGATCCCCTGGATACAAAATAAAGTGGAAAACTTTGGATATAAAAAATAACAATTTGAGCTTTACCTAACATTTGCTTTTATAGAGTGTTAATACTAATATATGTATATATTATTTGATATAATTTTATATATTTTATATTTATGTATTATATGGATAATTTTAAATATGTGAATACAAGTATTTTTGCTGCTGGGGTACACAGTCAAACTTTGTTATTCTAGATCCTTGATTTGCCATCTTTAGGCAACAGAGTTCTGTAAAGGCTCCTCAGTACATGTAAATGGACCTATTTTCTCATTCAGTAGATACTAAAAACACAATAATCTGCTAAGGGTTTATAATGTTTTATTTAATATAGTTTTAGTGCCCTGTTTTAAAATTTACTGTAAAAGTGAATTCCTGTAGCCTAAGAATATTGTGAATCTACTGGAGGAGACACATGTACACAGGGTAACGAAAGAGCAAAGAGACAGGAGCATCGGGTACCAATAAAATATTAGGTTGGTCAGTCAGAGTATTTAAGCTATCGAAAAAAATTGTGTATGCATAAACATCTCTGTCTCTTTAATAACAGACTTTTTCCCCCTTTTTCTCATCCTTTGTTCCCCTATTTTGGGTGAATATTGGGCTATCTCAGGAACTGGCTTCCAGCAATGTTTCTTTTATTTATGTCTGTATTGGTTTGATAGGGCTGCCATAACAAAATACTACAGACTGCAGGGCGTAAGCAACGAATTTTCTCATAGTTCTGGAGCCTAGAAGTCCAAGATCATAGTGTTGGTGACTCCGGTTTCTTCCAAGGCCTGTCTCATTGGCATGCAGGTGGCTATCCTTCTGCTATGTCCCCACATAGTCTTTCCTTTGCCCACATGCAACTCTGTTATCTCTTTGTGTGTGTTAATCTCCTTTTCTTACAAGCATACCATCAGATCCGGTTAGGGCCAAGGCCCTATCTCCAAATACAGTCACATTCTGAGGTGTTTGGGGTTAGAGCTCCAACATAGCCAATTTGGGGGAACACAATTCAGTCCATAATGTGCATTTCTTTTTGATAAATCTACTTATTACAGTGAAGTATGTGGGACTCAGCAATATCAAGAAGAAGTGTGATTAGGGTGACCATATCTTGATTTGTCCAGGAAGGTCCTGAACAAATTCTTACCCTGACTTAATTTAAAAAGTACCCCCACTGGCTATCAGAAGTCTCTGAATTTTCTCATAGTTCTGGAGCCTAGAAGTCCAAGATCATAGTTTTGGTGACTCCGGTTTCTTCCAAGGCCTGTCTCATTGGCATGCAGGTGGCTATCCTTCTGCTATGTCCCCACATAGTCTTTCCTTTGCCCACATGCAACTCTGTTATCTCTTTGTGTGTGTTAATCTCCTTTTCTTACAAGCATACCATCAGATCCGGTTAGGGCCAAGGCCCTATCTCCAAATACAGTCACATTCTGAGGTGTTTGGGGTTAGAGCTCCAACATAGCCAATTTGGGGGAACACAATTCAGTCCATAATGTGCATTTCTTTTTGATAAATCTACTTATTACAGTGAAGTATGTGGGACTCAGCAATATCAAGAAGAAGTGTGATTAGGGTGACCATATCTTGATTTGTCCAGGAAGGTCCTGAACAAATTCTTACCCTGACTTAATTTAAAAAGTACCCCCACTGGCTATCAGAAGTCTCCCATTTGTATGACAAATTATATTGTAATCCTGTTGTAGAGTTCTCAGAGCCAAAGGGCATGTGTTAGAGCTTCAGCTCCAAAGTATATATGATTCGTCAGAGCTCTGCCCTGAGTATAGTCTGCACTGTACGTGTGACTCTCAGTAAGCACAGAGGAGCTGTTTCTCAGGTGTGACTATATTTGTTGGGTGTAATGGTTAATTTTGTGTGTCAACTTGGCTGGGCCCAAGTGCCCAGATATTTGGTCAAACATCATTCTGGATGTTTCTATGAGAGTCTTTTTGGATGTGATTTACATTTAGATAGTGGACTTTGAAAGCAGGTTGGATAAGTCACACTCACATATTGGAGATCAGTCAGTTGAAGGCCTGAAGAGAACAAAGGGCTGACATTCCCTCAGCCAGGGGAGAATTTACCAGCAGATTACCTTTGAACTTCAATTTCAACTCTTTCCTGAGTCCCGAGCCTACTGGTCTTCTGCATCAGATTTTGGACTCACCAACCTCCATAACTGTGTGAGTTAATTTCTTAATTCTGTTTCTGTATATACACACATCTTATTAGCTGTTTCTATGGAGAACCACCCCTAACACAGTATATGTGGACACCAAAGCTGTACCTGAAAAGAATTTATAATTTTTAAAAGTTTAATATATTTCTGGGTTTTTATGCCCTTTTAAATTCACTGTGTTCTTTGCATGTCTATGTACATACCAGTAAAAAAGATCATATGACAAGATAGCTAAGAGAGTGACTAGGCATTTTCTATGTTAATCACAGTCTTTAAAAAACATATATTCTGCATTCACATACCATGTTTGAAAATGATACTGACATTATCCATCTGTGGGACTTTTCACCATTATTTATAATTATGACGGTGAATCATTTTTTTCAGGAAGTGAGAGTAGCATCTTTAATAAATGGAATAAAATTATAGTAAGTTTTGGTAAAATGAATGATTAAAAAAAAAACTGAATCACTATGTTAAAACTGAGCTCCAAACCTAGGAAATCAGGCAAATATGTTGGCAAGAGTTCAGCCAAGTTAAAAGACTGGCAGATCAAACCTTAGGAAAAAAGTTAAACAAGTTGGAAAAGCAAATAAAGGCTTGAGGAAAACTGAGCAGCAGCTATCGAATCTAAAAAGGGTTACTGTGGAGGGGATGGAGACCAGCTGTTCTCTAGCTTGGCTGAGCCCAGACAAGAACAAAAATAGATAAGAACGGCAGTGTGGCAGACCATTTAGAGCTAGGCTTCTGCAGTTAATTTGGTTAGAATGGTTACTTAGGATGTTCCAAATATACTTCAAAGTCTTTAGAGTTGGTTAGGTTTACCTTTTCTTGGTGTAAAGCCAAGTAGAAAATCCAGATCTAGATTTCTCGTGGGATTAATCAGGATTGCCTGGGTGTGGGGTAAAGCGTTTGTAAAAACCACAGGCTCCATTTCTATGAAATGATAGGAAGTGGTTTCCAGGATGTGCTGTTAAGAATAAAAGTACCATCAAAAGGGAATATGCATAACAATAGCTACCTTCAGTATGAGAAATAGAGAAATAATGCATATGTGTCTGTGTAAAAAAATATGTACACAGTATATAGACATAATATGTACACAAAAAATATATATAGATATACACAGATAGATAAAAACTGATAAATATATGTATTTGGTTTTCTTTACTGGAAAAGAAGGATAAGCCAGAAATTAATGAATATAGTTATCCTACTAGAGAGGTAAGGTAGCAGATACTGGAATTTCTCTGTGTGCATTTTTGTTAGTTTATTAGTTGCCTATTGCTGCTGTAATAAATCATGAGTTTAGTGGCTTAAGACACCATGAGTGTATAATTTTATAGTTCTGGAGGTCAGAAGTCCAAATGAGTCTCACTGGGCTAAAATTGAGGTGTCAGCAGCGCTGGCTTCATTCTGGAAGCTCTAGGGGAGAATTCATTTCCTTGCCAGCTTGCAGAGTCCACCTGCATTCCTTGGCTCACGGCCCTGTTTTACATCTGCATCCTCAAACCTCTCTCTGAATCTGACCCCTCTACCTAGCTAGTCTACACTTAAGACCTTTGTGATTACACATGTCCATGGGCTCATATAGGATAGTCTTCTTATCCTCAGATCAACTGATTAGTAACTTAATTTCCATTTTGTCCTGAGATACTCCATATTCACCATATCTGGGGGACTGGCGTGTATACGTCTTTGGAGGTGTGTGTTGGGGCATTATTCTGCATGCCATACCTTATGAACCATTTAAATGTTTATTCACAAATAAAGATGAATTAAAAAGGATAACAAAAGTGAACTCTAAAATTGAATACAAATAGAAACAAATGGGCTTAACCATATATCAAAAGGAAACATAACTGTTTTGGGGAGGAAACAGACTAGATTCAAGCAAGATTTTTTGAACACAGGACTTTCCCAATATACTGGAATTATTTTAAAGACTGAAATAATTGCAAAGAAATCTAAATTTTTACTGAATAAATTTGTTGTTGGCATTATTTATAGTGTACTCAAAACTACCTTTTTGTATGTAGGGTAGTGTAAATGTTGTTATGGGAAGACAGAGCATTCACTATGGAATAAGGGAGACAGAAATTTGGAATGCACAAAGGTGAGAAAGATGCTTGTGGTATGGGGCTTTTTATGTCCATCCCCTGAAATGGCATAGATTGACACCACCAGGAGCAAGCAGCACATCTACTACCTGATTTTGGTTTCTAAACAGCATTCCTTGGTAAAAGAAATCAAAGCCTCCTAAAAGAGATGTCTAATTTCAGATGGAACAGGTTTAAAGTACAAGGGGGTCTTCCCTGATGTCCAGTGGTTAAGAATCTGCCTTGCAATGCAGGAGACATGGGTTAAATCCTGGTCAGTCAACTAAGATCCCACATGTCCTGTAGCAACTAAGCTCACCTGCTGCAGTTACTGAAGCCCACATACCGCAGCCAAGATCCAGCACAGCCAAATAAATAATATATACACAATAACACCTGTAGTGGATTCATGTCAGTGTATGGCAAAACCAATACAGTATTGTGAAGTAAAAAAAATAATAAAATAATAAAGTTTTAAAAAATAAAGTACAATTGAAAAAGGAAGAGAGTTCCAGAAAAAACATCTATTTCTGCTTTATTGACTATGCCAAAGCCTTTGACTGTGTGGATCACAATAAACTGTGGAAAATTCTGAAAGAGATGGAAATACCAGACCACCTGATCTGCCTCTTGAGAAACCTGTGTACAGGTCAGGAAGCAACAGTTAGAACTAAACATGGAACAACAGACTGGTTCCAAATAGGAAAAGGAGTACATCAAGGCTGTATATTGTCACCCTGCTTATTTAACTTCTATGCAGAGTACATCATGAGAAAATGAGAAACGCTGGGCTGGAAGAAGGACAAGCTGGAATCAAGATTGCTGGGAGAAATATCAATAACCTCAGATATGCAGATGATACCACCCTAGGGCAGAAAGTGAAGAACTAAAGAGCCTCTTGATGAAAGTGAAAGAGGAGAGTAAATAAGCTCAAGATTCAGAAAACAAAGATCTTGCCATCCAGTCCCATCACTTTATGGCAAATAGATGGGGAAACAGTGACTGACTTTATTTTGGGGGGCTCCAAGATTGCTGAAGATGGAGAATGCACCCATGAAATTAACAGACACTTAGTCCTTGGAAGGAAAGTTATGACCAACCTAGACAGCATATTAAAAAGTAGAGACATTACTTTGTCAACAAAGGTCCATCTATTAAAGGCTATGGTTTTTCCATTAGTCATGTATAGATGTGAGAGTTGGAGTATAAAGAAAACTGAGCACAGAAGAATTGATGCTTTTGAACTGTGGTGTTGGAGAATACTCTTGAGAGTTCCTGGTTGCAAGGAAATCCAACCAGTCCATCCTGAAGGAAATCAGTCTTGGGTATTCATTGGAAGGACTAAAGTTGAAGGTGAAACTCCAATATTTTGGCCACCTGATGTGAAGAGCTGACGCATTTGAAAAGACCCTGATATTGGGAAAGATTGAAGACAGGAGAAGGGGATGGCAGAAGATGAGATATTTAGATGGCATCACCAATTCAATGGATATGAGTTTGGTTAAATTCCAGGAGTTGGTGATGGACAGGGAGGCCTGGCGTGCTTCGGTTCATGGGGTCACAAAGAGTCAGACACGACTGAGCAACTGAACTAAAAGCCAACAATACCTAGTGGGATCAAAAAGTTACAATGTGCTCAAAGATTCAAGGAGACATGTCCAAAAATTAACAACTTTCACTGGCCCAATGTAGAATATTTGAGTATCAAACCAAAAGGTAGTAAGATTTTGAATTTTAAAAGGGATCTTTTACATTAAAATATAGGCATTTGAGGTTTGTAGGGACAGAATTTTTTAAGAGAAAATGGAAGCTAATAAATATAAATATAAATTTGGAAAGCCACTTTTCTGTAATCATGAATGTAATAATTGTTTCAGGCAGGATAATGGATGTTAAATTTTAGATGGTTTCTAAGTCATCTTCCTTCAGAGAGCAGTGAGATTATATTATTATTAATTACAAAGGGAAAATTATTAATTTATAATAGAGAAATTTGATCAATATCACCTTAAATGATCAAACAGTAGTGAGGTAAACCAACATTTTGTGCCTCCTGATGTGATAAAATGGGAAGGATGATCGTTATTTAGTCGCTAAGACGTGTCCAGCTCTTTGCGACCCCATGGACTACAGCCCACCAGGCTCTTCTGTCCATGGAATTTCCCAGGCAAGAATAGTAGAATGGGTGCCATTTCCTTCTCCAGGGGATCTTCCTGACTCAGGGTTTGAACCTGCATCCCTTGCACTGGCAGATAGATTCTTGACTGCTGAGAGACCTGGGAAGCTCCCAAAGACAGTGAGATTTCGAATTTAAAAGGGAATTCTTATGTTAAAATACAAGCATTTGAGGTTGCCGGGAACAGCACTGTTTAAAGGAAGAATGAAACCACTGAAAGTGAAAGAAGTAAAAACCTGGAAAACCACTCTTTTAAAGTCCCGCGTGTAATAACGGTTCCAGACAGCCTAATCACTGGCTGTTAAAGTTATTTTTGATGCTTTAGAAACCATTTTCCTTCAGAGAGCAGTGAGATATGTGATTAACATATGGGGCATTTGCATGTTTCAAAATATCATCCCCTCAATTACTTTTTAGTTAAAAAAGGAAAATGACTGATTTACCATAGAGAAACCTGATCAACATCACCTTAATCTAATGATCAAACTTCACATGACAACAGTGGGATGAACTAATATTTTGTGCCTCCTGATGTGATAAAATGGGATGGGTACAAGACCAGTTATATGATACTCTTGCCAAGAACACTTCATTTGACTCTAATCAGGAGGGGGAAAAATGGGCAATTATAGATGTAGGACCTCAAGATTAACCCAAATGTAAATTGCAGCAGCACAGGGACAATCGTGATGCAATTTGTGACCCTCAATTAAGAATTCTAAAAATAGAAGAGCTTTAAAAGACATGATTTGGACAGTTAAAAATTATATATGGACTGTATATTAAGTAATTTTGTATCAATATTAAATACCTTGCATAAAAGTGTTCCTGTAGGAAAGAGTCTTCTTAGGATATATATGTTGAAGTATTTGGGGATAAATTCAGCATGATGACAACTTGAAGTGGTTCAGGGAAAGGTATATGTGTACAAATACATACACAGACATAATGAGAGGGGAATGAAGGCAGCAAAATGTAAATAACTGCTAAATTTTGGTGACTAGAACTGTTTTTTTGGAGAAGGCAATGGCAACCCACTCCAGTACTCTTACCATGGACAGAGGAGCCTGGTAGGCTGCAGTCCATGGGGTTGCTAGGAGTCGGATGCAACTGAGCGACTTTGCCTTCACTTTTCACTTTCATGCATTGGAGAAGGAAATGGCAACCCACTCTAATATTCTTGCCTGGAGAATCCCAGGGACAGGGGAGCCTGGTGGGCTGCCGTCTATGGTGTTGCACAGAATAAGACACGACTGAAGCGACTTAGCAGCAGCAGCAGCAGCAGCAGCAGAACTGTTTTTTTACACAAAATTTTTTAATTTTCTATAGGTTTGATTTTTAAAGTAGCAACTTGAAGAAAAATTCCTTTATTGGGCTCATGGGCTTCTTATTTCCCTTTGGGCTGATTTAGTTTATATTTCAAGTTGTTGTGAATGTTTTCTTTCTTTCTTTCTTTTTTAATGTTTGTGGTTATCTCTTTGGAAGTGTCTCCCTTGACTTTCACATCTGAATCTCTGGGGAATGTGATTTTTCAAATGCATATAAACAGAACTTTAATGAAAGGAATGTTGTATGTCAATCTCTATGGAGTTCCAATTTATAGGAAAAACATTTGAAAATAAAATGGACGCATAGTTACCTGGTTTAGTGATGATACTCAATATGAGTGTATTTTATAATTTTCTATATCCCTTAAAATATTACTTGATAGCTGATTCCCACTAGCTATTTTATACATGGTAGTGTATATATGTCAAGCCTAATCTGCTAATTCCATCCACTCTCACCTTCCCTCCCTGTGTCCAAATATCCATTCTCTACATTTGCATCTCATCCCTGCCCTGAAAATAGGTTCATCTGTACCATTTCTCTAGATTCTACATACATGCATTAATACATGATTGTTTTTCTCTTTTGGACTTTACTCTGTATGACAGACTGTAGGTTCATCCACATCTCTTCAACACATGACCCCGTTTTGTTCCTTTCTGTGGCTGAGTAATGTTCCATTGTAGATGGGGAATGTGGGAGGGGCCCAAGAGGGAGGAGATATAAATATACATATAGCCGATTCACTTCCTTGCACAGCAGAAACTAACACAAAATTGTAAAACAATTATACTGCAATACTTGATGGCTTCCCTGGTGGCTCAGGTGGTAAAGAATCCTCCTGCAGTGCAGGAGACCTGGCTTTGATCCCTAGGTTAGGAAAATCCCATGGAGAAAGGCATGGCAACCCACTCCAGTACTCTTGTCTAGGAAATCCCATGGACAGAGTGGCTTGCTGGGCAGAGTCCATGGGATTGCAAAGAGTTGGATGTGACTGAGCAACTAACACTTTGATTTTTGATAGCACCAACAAAGGATACAGATTTCCGTGCCGTCCCTCAGACCTGTGAAGGGTAATCTCTGAGCATAAGGCCTGGATCTGCATTTTCATCAGGTTTGCCACAGTCTTTTGAGCATTGAAGTTCATGTCCCTGTCACATCTTTAAGGGCCTCCTCCCTCTCAGGACTCAGTCTTACTCTAGGGAAAGCTCCCTTCCCTTGCCTCGTCTTCCACCCTGGTATATCCTTTTACAGTCTGCAGTGATCTCCATAGGTTTTCCTCCACTTATGATGGGGTTATGCCCTGAGAAATGACTTCCCTGGTGCCTCAGACGGTAAAGCGTCTTTCTACAGTGTGGGAGAACCCGGTTTGATCCCTGGGTCGGGAAGATCCCCTGGAGAAGGAAATGACAATCCACTCCAGTACTATTGCCTGGAAAATCCCATGGACAGAGGTGCCTGGTACGTGACAGTCCATGGGGTCGCAAAGAGTCAGACATGACTGAGCGATTTCATTTTCACTTTCACTATGCCCTGAGAAGCCACTGAAGGTTAAAAACATTTTAGGTAAAAAAACCACACTTAATTCATCTAACCTATCTTAAACATGCTCAGAACATTAAAGATTAGCCTACAGTTGGAAAAATTACCTAACAAAAAGCCTATTTTGCAATAAAGTACTGAATATCTCATGGAAGGTATTGAATACTATACTGAAAGTGAAAAACAGAATGATTGTAAGTGTATCGGTTGTTTACCCTTGTGATTGTTTGGCCCAAAGCCACTGCCCAGCATTAGAAGAGAGTATCAGTATCATATTATATATTGCTAACCTGGGAAAAATCAAAATTGAAAGTATTGTTTCTACTGAACACATCTCACTTTCACCCCATCATAAAGTCAAAAAAATCCTGAGTCAAACTATGATCAGTTGAGGACTGTATACTGGATTTTTTCCCCTTGTTTCCCACCTCTCTCCGTAAGCACTAAATTCACATTGTTCTGTATACTCTCTATGGAAGCACGTTACCCAGTCTCACACCTAACTCCTGCTACTCATCCAGTAGGTGGGACAGTATTTCTTTTTTTAACAAAATATAGATTTTTTTAAGGGTATCTCTGTCCGTCCCCCCCACCCCAAAGTCTCTGAGATACTGGGAGTTCTGGCAGAAACTCTGAGAATGTAAACCAGATTAATACTCACTGGGGTTTTCAACTTCTAAAACAGGACTATTAAGCCCTAAAGCCAGCCTCTGTGGCTTGGTAGTCATGTGACTTTAAAAAAAGGCAGGCTACTCTGGTATTCTCTTATGCAAAAAAGGGGATAATATCAGTACCTACCTCAAATGGTTGTATTAAAGGTATTTACATATATAAAGAACCTAGAAAAATCCCAATAAGTGTTTATTCTCTCAATTGTCATCTTTCCATGGAATATCAGACCTGGATCAAATTCTGCTTTCAAGATGTTAGTGATGATCCTATATAAAATAGTATCTTTCTTGCTTTCTTTGTGTCTCTCATGGGTTCAGGTTTCCCTAGGACTCCTGCATGCCCATGCTACACATATCCTGTGGCCTCCAAAGCGCTGGCAGAAATTAGAGTCTGTTCTTCCTCCAGAGCGCTTGCCGGTTCAGAGTGAAGAGGACTGCGTGCAAGGATCCCCCTAAGCTGCTGCCCTGGAGAGGCACCACTACCACCGATTACAGGAAGTGAGATGGAGAAGAACAACACTGAAAAGGGCAAAGCTTCTTGCAAGAAATGTTTCTATCACATTAAGATGATCTGTGTTATTAGAGAGAGTTTTAAAATATTAAACAGTGTTAAATAGCACCTGATTTTATGTTAAATTGTAATACCGTGTTTAATGTCCCCAAAATGCAGACTTTGGGAAATATGAAAATTTTATTCCCAAATGTCTCAAAGGGGATACATTTTGGATTTTTATGCATACATGTTCTATTCATTGTTAGATTTTGATTTTGGAGCTTTCTTCTGGAAGGATATGAAAACTAATATTGGATGAAAGTATTCATTTACTCTTAAGATGGAACATGAAGAAACATTATACACATAGTGTATAATGGGAATTACATTATAATTGACAGTATCTACAATGCAGTGACTGCCAGTTAGGAAGAACAGCAAACTTGATGCAAAAATAAAACATTGATTTGCTCAGGTACTGTTTTGGGTGTTTATCATTGAACCGGTAATAGTCCATTAATAAGGAATATATTCTTTCTTTTGGAAGAAAAGAATTAAAATATTGGGGAACCAGGTCTCTCAGTATTTTTACACAGCCAAATCTTTCTTACTGGCCCTCTTTTAATCCAAAATTTCTTAGTGATCTCATGCCTATTCACACTGATGAGTTAACTTGTTTTTCAATATTTGGCCACAATTTGATAAAATAGTGAGCGAAATGGAAAAATCACTTCAACCAAGTCTGATTTTTTCCCCCTCCTAGTGATTTTTCAGTGCTCCTGTCTAAAGTTCTGAAATTACCTACTAAACAGGGTGGGCAATACTGACAGATTTTATAATTGTATAGCTAAGAAGGTAGATTCTCTGTATGCAAGCCTGCTTTTATGAAACTTTTTTTTTTTCCTCCCATTGGTTAGAGGTTTGTGCTTATGGAAACTACATCTCTAGATCAATCTCCTCTGTATGCCTGGTCTCATTTTCTTTTGTTTCATCAGCAGATAAGATACCAAAGAAGAATTAACCATCTTGCAAATGTGGATACAAACTCATTATTAGCTAGCAGAAACAGAAAGAGCAACCACAAAAAACATATGCATATTGAGAGCATATGTTACTAATAATAATTCATTAGCATCATAATAGCTACTTCAGCACACATCAGTGAATACTTATACACTAAGATTGGTCAAAATTATCATTTAAAAAAAAAGGAGCTGCTTAATATCTCTTGATGAATCTATATTATCCTTATGAGTTCTTTTCTACTTCCCTCTCTTCCCTAACTTAAGCTTCACACTCTGGCCTTTAACTGCGAATTACCAAATTCTCATTGCTATCTCAAGGCTTGTAACTTTTTTCCCTTGGTAAAGTGCATCCCCTAGGATTATATGTAAAATATTGAGTGCATAAAAGTACTAACCCTTTAGTTGCTAGAGCATAGGAAAGTCCAGGTACTAGGGAAGATAGACTGGGGGAGATAACATCTTATGAGTTCTTTTCTACTTCCCTCTCTTCCCTAACTTAAGCTTCACACTCTGGCCTTTAACTGCGAATTACCAAATTCTCATTGCTATCTCAAGGCTTGTAACTTTTTTCCCTTGGTAAAGTGCATCCCCTAGGATTATATGTAAAATATTGAGTGCATAAAAGTACTAACCCTTTAGTTGCTAGAGCATAGGAAAGTCCAGGTACTAGGGAAGATAGGACTGGGGGAGATAACAAAGCGAGACAGAGAACAAATAAAGGGGTACCTGGATTAGCTGCTGCTTATCCTGCTATAGCTTCCCTGGTGGCTCAGATGGTAAAGTGTCTGCCTGCAATGTGGGAGACCTGGGTTCAATCCCTGGTTGGGAAGATCCCCTGGAGAAGGAAATGGCAAACCACTCTAGTACTCTTGCTGGAAGATTCCACGGATTGAGGAGCCTGGTAGGCTACAGTCCATGGGGTCGCAGAGAGTCGTACACAACTGAGCGACCACTTTCACTTTTCATTTTATCCTGCTATGGAAGAATTTGGTATTTTAACAGCTAGTAAACTGTCCGTCAGCCTTATTACCTTGTTGACTGACTCTATCTTCCTATTCCAACTATTAATTCAAGATTGTAAATCTTAAGACATGAGACAAATGCTCCTTCTATTTACTTTTGGATTCTCAAACCATCTAGCATATAACCAACCGAGTTAATATGTGATGCTTGTTGAACAACTCAGTTCATAAGCTACCTCCTCAAAGACGCAACTCCTGGCAGAGATTACAACTGTATTACCTAGTATGTATTTTCATGTGTCTATCAATCACTCTAAATGTTAAGAAGAAAGAGTTATTAACTGTCCACCACTCCGAGGGCACAGCAAGAAGTCATAGACCCAGGAGTCCAGTCTTTCTGTCAAAGAGGCCTATTAGCTTATATTCATAGCTATGATCCAAGGGGCAGGCTTCTAATTAAACACAAGTCTAAGAGGTGACTGTAATCCTTTCCAGAGACCTCAGAGCACAGGCACTATCTTTGCACTCTCCCTCTGTTACAGTCCAGAGTACTAGTGTCTCCCAGAGAAGAACTTTACACATGTCTAGTGCCTTTGTTTTTGTGACTGCCACTCGTGGGACACCCTTTGATCACCTGACTCTGATGGCCAGCACTGCTAGCATTCATGTGTCCCACAGAACTAACAATTGGAGACTCACTTCTTGGCTGGTTGTCACCCCTGGGCAAGGCACAGATAGGTGCCTAAAATATGTTCAAGCTGGTTTTAGAAACAGCAGAGGAACCAGAGATCAATTTGCCAACATCCACTGGATCATGGAAAAAGCAAGAGAGTTCCAGAAAAACGTCTATTTCTGCTTTATTGACTATGCCAAAGCCTTTGACTGTGTGGGTCACAATCAACTGTGGAAAAGTCTGAAAGAGATGGGAATACCAGACCACCTGACCTGCCTCTTGAGAAATCTGTATGCAGGTCAGTTAGCAACAGTTAGAACTGGACATGGAACAACAGGCTAGTTCCAAATAGGAAAGGAGTACGTCAAGGCTGTATATTGTCACCCTGCTTATTTAACTTCTATGCAGAGTACATCATGAGAAATGTTGGGCTGGAAGAAGCACAAGCTGGAATCAAGATTGCTGGGAGAAATATCAATAACCTCAGATAGGCAGATGATACCACCATTTTGGCAGAAAGTGAAGAGGAACTAAAAAGCCTCTTGATGAAAGTGAAAGTGGAGAGTGAAAAATTTGGCTTAAAGCTCAACATTCAGAAAATGAAGATCATGGCATCACTTCATGGGAAATAGATGGGCAAACAGTGGAAACAGTGTCAGACTTAATTTTTTGGGCCTCCAAAATCACTGCAGATGGTGACTGCAGCCATGAAATTAAAAGACTGTTACTCCTTGGAAGTAAACTTATGACCAACCTAGATAGCATATTCAAAAGCAGAGACATTACTTTGCTAACTAAGGTCCGTCTAGTCAAGGCTATGGTTTTCCCAGTGGTCATGTATGGATGTGAGAGTTGGACTGTGAAGAAGGCTGAGTGCCGAAGAACTGATGCTTTTGAACTGTAGTGCTGAAGACTCTTGAGAGTCCCTTGGACTGCAAGGAGATCCAACCAATCCATTCTGAAGCAGATCAGCCCTGGGATTTCTTTGGAAGGAATGATGCTGAAGCTGAAACTCCAGTACTTTGGCCACCTCATGTGAAGAGCTGACTCATAGGAAAAGACTTTGATGCTGGGAGGGATTGGGAGTAGGAGGAGAAGGGGACGACAGAGGATGAGATCTCTGAATGGCATCGCTGACTCGATGGACATGAATCTGAGTGAACTCCGGGAGTTGATGATGGACAGGGAGGCCTGGTGTCCTGCAATTCATGGGGTCGCAAAGAGTCGGGCACAACTGAGCAACTGAAGTTAACTGAACACTTTCTGGGAAAGTGGCCTGTGTGCTTGACCTGGAACTTTGGTCTGAGGGGCAGGGGTCTGGTTTGGCACACATCTAGCAGCCTTCTGAGGTAAGGACACCAGGATGGAGATGGGTGGATGCCTTGTCTGTGCTCTCCCTCTGCCTTATTCCAGGTTGCCAACATCTTCCAGAGGAAAGCTTGTATGACACTCTGATTTTTGTGACTACCACACAAGAGATCCCTCTAGATTGCATGACTCTGGAGAACAGTAAGATTTACACTTGTGATCCCATAGGACTATAGGCATTTACATACTTTAAAAGCTGCTGCATGAAGGCCTAGCTTCCAAACCACTTAAATCTAGGTGCTGACTGAGATCCTCCCCTCCACTGACTGGTCTTAGCACATCCTCAGCCAGCAAGAGCCACTAAATATAAGACAGACAATCACAAAGGATTGAGAAACAACCAAGCACTAAGGCAGAGCAGAACAATAAGGTTTATCTCCTTTACATGGCTACTCCTTTAAGACTGGTAGAGGTGGTTGTTTTATTTAGTGCATAGAAACCAACATGAAGAGTCAAGGAAAATGAAGAAATAGGAATATATAAAAAAAAAAAAAAAAAAACCTGAGCAAAAGTCGATAATGAAATAGATACATAATTTACCTTAAAAAGTTTTCAAAATAGTGGTAATAAAGATGGTCACCAAACATGGGAGAATAAATGACCACAGAACTTTAACATAAGAGGGAGAAGATATAAGAAAGTAAAGCAAAGAGAAGTCACAGAGCTAAATACAATAACTGAACTGAAAACTATACTGTAGGGATTCAATAGCAGACCAGATAGATGAAACAGAAGAAGGAATCAATGGAATTGAATACAGAGCAGTGGAACTCACACAATCAGAGCAGCAAAAACAATAAAGAATGAAAAAGTGTGAAGATAGCTGAAAGGGATTATGGAACAACATCAAGCAGACCAATGTTTACATTATAGGGGTTCTATAGATGACTTATTTGGACAATGGCTGAAAATTTTCCAAACCTGAGGAAGGAAACAGACACCCAGGAGCAAGAAACCTAGAAGTTCCAAAAAAGATGAACCTAAAGAGACCAAAACATGTTATAATTAAACTGTCAAAAATAAAGTTAAGAAAATCCAAGCAGCAAGAGATAAACAACATGGTATACAAGGGAAATCTTGTAAGATTGTTAGCAGGTTTTTCAACAGAAACTTTGTAAGCTAGAAGGATGTGACACAGTATACTTGAAATCCTGAAAGAAAACAAAAGAAACTTCCAACCAATAATATTCTACCTGGCAAAGTTGTTGAAGGAGTGGGAAAGAGTTTTCCAGATAAGCAAAAAGTAAAGGAGTTCATTAGCACTATACCAACTTTACAAGAAAAATTAGAGACTTCTTTAATCTAAAATGAAATAGTACTAATTAGTAACAGGAAAACATGAAAGTATAAATCTCATGAGTGAAGTTAAATATATAGTAAAATTCAGAATAATTGATGTACAGGTGGTAGATGAATCATTTATAAAGCTAGTATGAAGGTTAAAAGACAATGCTAAGAAAAATAACTATTAGCTACAATAATTAAAGGATACCCAAGATTAAAGAGAATTGATGCTTTTGAATTGTGGTGCTAGAGAAGACTCTTGAGAGTCCCATGGATTACAAGATCAAACCAGGCAATCCTAAAGGAAATCAACCCTGAATGTCCATTGGAAAGACTGACACTGAAGATGAAGCTCCAGTACTTTGGCCACCTGATGATACAAAAATCCAACTCATTGGAAAAGACCCTGATCCTGGGAAAGATTGAAGGCAAGAGGAGAAGAGGGCAGCAGAGGATGAGATGGTTAGATGGCATCACTCAATGGACATGAATTTGAGCAAACTCCAGAAGATAATGAAGGACAAGGAAGCCTGGCAGGCTGCAGTCCATGGGGTTGCAGAGTCAGACATGACTTAGCAACTGAACAACAACAATGAAATTGTTTATATTATCTAAATAAAATGTCTGTACATCCAAAGCAATCTATAGATTAACTGCAAACCCTATGAAAAATGGATGAATGACATTTTTCACAGAACTAGAACAAATACTGCCAAAATGTGAAACCACAAAAAATCCTGAATTGCCAAAGCAATCTTGAGAATAAAGAACAAAGCTGAAAGTTTCACACTTCCTGACTTCACATTATACTCAAATCTATACATCAAAACAGTATGGTACTAACATAAGAAGAGATACAATAGAAATCTCAGAAATAAATCTATGCCCTTATGGTCAATTGATCTATGACAAAGGAGGCAAGAATATGCAATAGAGAAAAGACAGTGTCTTCAATAAGCAGTACTGGGAAAACTGGACACTTATATGTAGATTGAAATTAGAACATTTCTCCTACCAAATTTCAATGGCATTTCTCACAGAAATATACCAATCCTAAAATTTACGTAGAACCACAAAAGACATTGAATATCCAAAAGCAATCTTGAGAAAGTACAAAACTTAAACCACCATCTTCCTTGACTTCAAGTACTGGGTTGACCAAAAAGATCATTTGGGTGCTTCCAAACTATCTTACAGAAAAGCCCGAATACACTTTTTGGCCAACCCAATACATTATAAGGAAGAGAATACAGAAAGGAGATAAGAAAGCATTCTCAAATGAACAATGCAAAGAAATAGAGGAAAACAATAGAATGGGAAAGACTAAAGATCTTGACAGGAAAATTAGAGATACCAAGGGAACATTTCATGCAAGGATGAGTACACTAAAGGACAGAAGTGGCATGGACATAACAGAAGCAGAAGATATTGAGAAGAGGTGGCAAGAATACACAGAACTATACAGAAGAGATAAGAGATAATGACCTAGATAACCGTGATGATCACTCACCCAGAGCCAGAAATCTTACAGTACAAAGTCAAGTGGGCCTTAGGAAGCATCACTATGAATAAAGCTAGTGGGGGTGATAGAATTCCAGCTGAGCTATTTCAAATCCTAAAAGATGATGCTGTTAAAGTGCTGCACTCAATATGCCAACAAATTTGGAAAACTCAGCAGTGGCCACAGGACTGGAAAAGGTCTGTTTTCATTCTAATCCCAAAGAAGAGCAGTGCCAAAGAATTTTCAAACTACTGCACAATTGCATTCATCTCACATGCTTGCAAGGTAATGCTCAAAATTCTCCAAGCTAGGCTTCATGAGTATGTGAACTAAGAACTTCCAGATATTCAAGCTGGATTTAGAAAAGACAGAGGAACCAGAGATCAAATTGCCAACATCCATTGGATCATAGAATAAAACAAGAGAATTCCAGAAATCATCTATTTCTGCTTCATTGACTATGTTAAAACCTTTGACTGTGTGGATTACAACAAGCTGTGGAAAATTCTTAGAGAGGAATACCAGACCACCTTACCTGCCTCCCAAGAAACCTGTATGCAAGTGAAGAAGCAAGGCATGTTAGAACTAGACATGGAACAATGGACTGGTTCAAAATTGTGAAAGGAGTACGTTGAAGCTGTATATTGTCACCTTGCTTATTTAACTTTTATACAGAGCACATCATGTGAAATGCTGGGCTGGATGATGCACAAGATGGAATCAAGATTGCTGGGAGAAATATCAATAGCCTCAGATATACAGATGCTGCTGCTGCAGCTAAGTCGCTTCAGTCGTGCCTGACTCTGTGCCACCCCATAGATGGCAGCCCACTGGGTTCCCCTGTCCCTAGGATTCTCTAGGCAAGAACACTGGAGTGGGTTGCCTTTCCTTCTCCAACGCATGAAAGTGAAAAGTGAAAGTGAAGTCGCTTGGTCATGTCCGACTCTTAGCGACCCCATGGGCTACAGCCTATCAGGCTCCTTCATCCATGGGATTTTCAAGGCAAGAGTACTGGAGTGGGGTGCCATTGCCTTCTCTGGATATGTAGATGACACCACTCTAATGGCAGAAAGTGAAGAACTAAAGAACCTTTTGATGGAAATGAAAGAGGAGAGTGACAAAGCTGGCTTAAAACTCAGCATTCAAAAACCTAAAATCATGGCATCTGGTCCCATCATTTCATGGCAAATAGGTGGGGAAACAATGGAAACAGTGACAGATTTTATTTCCTTGGGCTCCAAAATCACCATGGATGGTGACTTCAGGCATAAAATTAAAAGATGCTTGCTCCTTGGAAAAAAAGGCAATGACAAACCTAGATGATATATTAAAAAGCAGAGCCATTACAATGGTCTGTATAGTCAAAGCTATGATTTTCCCAGTAGTCATGTATGGATGTGAGAGTTGGACCAAAGGCTGAGCACCAAAGAATTGATGCTTTCAAACTGAGGTGCTAGAGAAGACTTTTGAGAGTCCCTTGGACAGGAAGGAGATCAAACCAGTTGATCCTAAAGGAAATCAACCTTGACTGTTCACTGGAAGGACTGATGCTGAAACTGCAATACTCTGGCTACCTGATACAAAGAGCTGACTCATTGGAAAAGACCCTGATGCTGGGAAAGACTGAAGGCAGGAAGAGAAGGGGGTGTCAGAGGATGAGATTTTTGGATGGCACCTTTAATTCAATGGATATGAGTTTGAGCAAACTCCAAGTGATAGTGAAGGACAGGGAATCCTGGCATCCTGCAGTCCATGGGATCACAAAGAGCTGGACATGATTGAGTAACCAAACAACAAACTATAGTATTCAAAGCAGAATGGTCCTGGCATAGAAACAGGCACATACATCAAAGGAACAAAATGGCCAAGAAATAAATCATTGCCTATGTCATCAATTACTTTATGACCAAAGACCAAGGATATACAATAGAAAAAGGACAGTTTTTCAATAAATGTTAGGAAAAGTGGACAGCCACAGGAAAAAGAATGAATCTGGACCACCATCTTCCACCATACACAAAAAATGTCTCAAAATAGATTAAAAACATGAACACCTGAAATCATTAACTCCTAGGAGAAAATATAGGTGGTAAGCTCCTTGACATTGGCCTTGGTGATGATCTTCTGGAATTGACACCAAAAGCAAAAGCAACAAAAGCAAAATAAGCATGTAGGACTACATTAATCTAAAAGCTACTGCACAGCAAAGGAGACTTATCAGCAAAATCAACGTACCAAATGGGAAGAAACATAGGCAAATCATATATCTTCTTAGGGCTTAATGTCCAGAACATATAAAAAAACGCATGGGGGTGGTCCTAAGATGGCAGAGGAATAGGACAGGGAGACCACTTTCTCCCCCACAAATTCATCAAAAGAACATTTAAACGCTGAGTGAATTCCACAAAAAACTTCTGAATGCTGACAGAGGACATCAGGCATGCAGAAAAGCAGCCCACTGTCTTTGAAAGGAGGTAGAAAAAAATAGACAAATAAAAAGAGACAAAAGAGGTTCCCATTCTGGGAAGGGACGGAGCTCCATTCTGGGAAGGGAGTCTTAAAAAGAGAGAAGTTTCTAAACACCAGGAAACACTCTCACTGCCGAGTCTGTGGTGAGCCTTGGAACCACAGAGGGCAACATAACTGGGAGGAAAAATAAATAGTTAAAACCCACAGGTTATGTGCCCCACGGTAACTTCCTCAAAGGAGAAGCAGTGCAGACGCCTGCACTCACTACTAGCAAGCAGGCGCTGGACAGGGAGGTGCAGGCTGCATTGCTTAGAGTAAGGACTAGGCCTGAATGCCCCAAGGGCAATCTAGCAAACCAGACTGTGGGATAGCTACTACGTGAAAAGCCCTAACCTAAGACACCACCCGGAGAAGTAATGGCACCCCACTCCAGTACTCTTGCCTGGAAAATCCCATGGATGGAGGAGCCTGGTGGGCTGCAGTCCATGGGGTTGCTGAGAGTTGGACATGACTCAGTGACTTCACTTTCACTTTTCACTTTCATGCATTGGAGAAGGAAATGGCAACCCACTCCAGTGTTCTTGCCTGGATAATCCCAGGGACTGCAGAGCCTGGTGAGCTGCCCTCTATGGGATCGCAGAGAGTCAGACACGACTGAAGCAACTTAGCAGCAAGGCATCACCAGGCCCGCTCACAGAACAAAGGACTGAACAGAGCTAGCCTGCTACAGACCATCCCCCTCTGGTGACAGGCAGCCAGAGCCAGAAAGGGGAAATTGCAGTCTCAGAGAGACATTACCTACCAAACTTCAAGCAGGCTTCTTTGCTAATTAAGACTTCTTGGGGCTCTGGATGGTCAACGTCCACCTGAGAAGGTGTGCTGGTTGTACACCCAGAAAACCAAGTGGCCATGAGCAGAGGCAGGCCCAGTGTGGCTGAGACACTGTGAGCACAGGCCAGTGTTATTTGTTTGCAACGTCCCTCCCTCCCCACAGTGTGACTGAACATGTGAGCCTAAAAAACGTGTCCACCACCACCCCACTTGTGTCAGGGCGGAAATCAACACTGAAGAGACCAGCAAACAGAAGAAGATAAAACAGAAGAAATCGCCTTGGAAGTGACAGGTGCAGTAGATTAAAACCCTGTACTTAGTACCGACTACATAGGAAAGGGCCTATAGATCTTGAAAAATATAAGCCAGACCAAGGAACTATCCAAAAATGAACTGATCCCACACTGCCCACAACACCTAAATATATTTTTGCTATTTTTATGATCATTCTTTTTTTAAATTTTTAAAAAAAATTAAGTCCTCTATTACTCCTTTAATTTTCATTTTTATAACCTACTATTACTTTGCAAAAAAAAGAGAGACCCTATTTTTAAAAGCAAACTTCACACACACACACACACACACACACATATATATATTTTAATAATTTTGTGACTTTTTTCTTTTCTTTCATATTGTATTTTTGAAAATCCAACCTCTACTCTAGATTTTTAATCTTTGCTTTTTTGTATTTGTTAGCAGTTTTGTACCTTTAAGAACCTAACCTTCAGTACCCATTTTTACTTGGGAGTGATATTACTGGCTTGACTGCCCTCTCCCTCTTTTAATTCTCCTTTTTCTCCACCAGGTCACCTTTAACTCCTCCCTCACCCTTCTCTTCTCTACCCAGCTCTGTGAATCTCTTTATGTGTTCCAGACGGTGGAGAACACATAGGGAACTGATTACTGGCTAGATCTGTCTCTCTTCTTTTCATTGCCCCCTTTATCCTCTTGGCCACCTCTGTCCCCTTCCTCCCTCTTCTCTTCTCTGTATAACTCTGTGAATATCTCTGAGCGGTCCAGACTATGGAGCACATGTAAGGAAATGATTACTGGCTAGCTTGCTCTCTCCTCTTTTGATTCCACCTCATCTCATTAGGGTCACCTCTAACTCCCCCCTCCCTCTTCTCTTCTCCATGTAACTCTGTGAACCTCTCTGGGTGTCCCTCACTGTGGAGAAATGTTTCATCTTTAACC
>SJYC01031724.1:0-25230 GCA_006408675.1 Madoqua kirkii | reverse complement strand
TGTGGTGTTGGAGAAGACTCTTGAGAGTCCCTTGGACTGCAAGGAGATCCAACCAGTCCATTCTGAAGGAGATCAACCCTGGGATTTCTTTGGAAGGAATGATGCTAAAGCTGAAGCTCTAATACTTTGGCCACCTCATGTGAAGACTGGACTCATTGGAAAAGACTCTGATGCTGGGAGGGATTGGGGGCAGGAGGAGAAGGGGATGACTGAGGATGAGATAGCAGGATGGCATCACAGACTCGATGGACGTGAGTCTGAGTGAACTCCGGGAGTTGGTGATGGACAGGGAGGCCTGGCTTGCTGTGATTCATGGGGTCACAAAGAGTCGGACACGACTGAGAGACTGAACTGAACTGAACTGAACTTGTTCCAGAACATTGAGACCCAAGGCTGAATTTCCTGGGTTACTTTAGAAAGGTTTTTTTTTTTCTCACACCTGAGAGAATATATCTAAGCAACTCTGTTCCCTCCTTTCAGCATCATGAGGTATGGTTACAATGCCATAGGAAAGCAGCTAATGGAAAACCAAAGACCACAAAGAAATGAAGCTAAAGCCATTGAATTTTTGCTGATTTTAAGTTATCTGCCATTTAGACTTACATTTACATGAGTAAATTATTCAGTTACTTGAAGCCAACCTCTTTCTGATACATGCTGAATAGATACCTATTTAAAGTATATATTAGAATTATCTGATAAGTATCTGCCCAAGATATAACAAACCAAAACTAATGGATGAATTGATTAGAGAAGAAGGGAGAAGAGAGTAGAAGGAAGGAAAGAAGAGAGGATGAGGAAGGAAAGGAGGGAGGAAGGAAGGAAAAGAGGAAGGAAGTGGAAGAGGAAAGGGAAGGGGGAAAGTGCTAGGTCACATTGGTAAGTTTTTAGGAAACTGCCTTACTCTTTTCCAGAGTGGCTGTACTTTTTTTGTTTGTTTGTTTTTACCAGCAGTGTATGAAAGATGCAGGATTTTTTTTTGCATCTTCACCAGTATTTAGTACTATTAGTATTCTTTATTTTACACATTCTGATAGGTGTGTAGTGATAGCTTGTAGAGATTCTAATTTTCATTTCCCTAAAGGCAAGCAGCAGTGTTGAACATCTTTCCATGTGTTTATCTGCCATCCATACATTTCTCTGATGCAGTATCTGTTCAGTTACTTAATCCATTTTCTAACTGAATTGTTTTCTGACCATTAAGCTGGTAGAACACAATAGATATTCCATATGCAAGCAATTTGCCTGATATTTTCTTCTCCCAGTTGCTGAGGCCTTTTTACCCTCTTAACAGGATCTTTTGCAGACTAATCTTCATTTCTTTTAATGAAGCCAATTTATTTTAATTTTATGGATCATGCATTTGATGTCATGTCTAAGAAATCTTTGCTTAATCCTAGGTCATGAATAATTAATTTTATTATTCATTTCCTCTTATTCCATTATATAGTCAGCATTTCAATTTCTTCTTGCCTATTTTCCCTTTCTGCCATTTCCTTCCTCCATTTTTTAACCACCTGGTCCTCTCAGCCTGTGTATCAGACAATAGAGTCAGTATATCAGTCCTGGACAAAGTTTATGTCTTCATCTGGGTGCACTGTAGCTCCTTATTTGTGCTTCCAGTTTTTCATTCTGATGACATATTAAGACCTGCTTGATGATCTGGGTTTTCTAACCCTAGCTAGAAGCACAGGTGAAAGGCAAGCCTCTTTTGAGTACCCAGGGTTAGGATAATGGAATGCAATGCAAGGTGCTTATTTATCAGAATGAGTAAATAACAGATATTTTGCTCAAAGGGTGACAAAAGTCCAACAAAGAACAGCTTATAAAAAAAGTCTCCAGTTTTGAAAAAAGGCGAAGGCAGAGAAACCAGGGAAGCAAAGGAAATAGGAGAATTGATATATGCAAGGGGAACTGAAAATGTGAACTGATATAAGGTAGGTACTTTCATTAACTTTGGAAATAAAGTTAATAATAGCTAATTTGTGTAATTAGGTTCACTCTGTGACAGGCACTGTTTTAAACACTCTCCATCAGTAGTTCTCAAACTGTGATTGTGTATAGTACATGTTCATGTACCCCCAAGACCTTTGTAGGGATCTCCTCATCCCAATCTATTTCCATAATGACAGTAATACATCATCTGATGCTTTCAGTCTTTATTCTCTCGTGAGTGTTCACTGGAGTTTTCCAGAGGCCATATGATGTATGATATTACAACAAATTGAAAGCAAAAGTAGATATGAGACCTCAGCTGTCTTCTATCAAACCAAACAAAAGAGTAGATCTAAGAAATGATGCTACTGTCTTGCAATATTTTTCCTGTTTTGGCACAGAGTGTTGCAGGTAAGGAGTAGTTAGAACTGGAGAGGGAGAAACACAAACACTCTACTGAGGGAACCGTGTATGATTTATTTTAGCCAAATGAAAAGTTATAGCTAGTATCCAGTATAAAGAATGCTTTTTTAACTACGTTGTAGTTTCTTCCCGGAAGTTCTGCACTTTCATCGTGCCCCCATTACACTCTCTATACCTCTGTGTTAGTTGTACTGTGGGGATACTGCAATAAACCAAAGAGCAATCTAGATAGCATCTACCAGGGGCATCATGATGCTATAAGATGATAAATGGCTAGCCTAGGGTTCCAGGAGCTAATTAGCAACAGAGCAGTGAAGCTCTGAGTTAGCAATAGAGACTAGACAAGAATGGAAAATCTAGCTATGGCAGAAAAAAGCAGGGACAGGTGTAAGACAAAAAAAAATTTGTCCACTAAATACATTAAGATAAACAGACCCTGGAATGTGAAATGGCACTCAATTAAATCAGGAAATGCAACACTGATAAAGGTCACGGGGAAAGAATGGACTATTGTCAAAGAATCTCTGAGAAACATGAAAAGGAAAGGAAGCCAGGCTATGCAGTCCTAAGAAACAGATTCTATAAAAAATTAGCAAACCAAGATTAAGCATGTGAAAAACTGTTCTTGACCCTGGTTCTCTAGTTCTCAAACTGGAATGTACCTCAAGTGTTCTGGGATAAAAAACACAGCATAATATGATACATATTCTCTGAGAAACATGAAAAGGAAAGGAAGCCAGGCTATGCAGTCCTAAGAAACAGATTCTATAAAAAATTAGCAAACCAAGATTAAGCATGTGAAAAACTGTTCTTGACCCTGGTTCTCTAGTTCTCAAACTGGAATGTACCTCAAGTGTTCTGGGATAAAAAACACAGCATAATATGACACATACATTTGAGCTGTTGTGTGTATGTGTATGTCAGTCACTCAGCTGTGTCTGACTCTTTGCTACCCCATGGACTGTAGTCCGCCAGGCTCCTCTGTCCATGGAATTCTCCAGGCAAGAATACTGGAGTGGGTTGCTATTTCCTGCTCCAGGAGATCTTTCTGATCCAGTGATCAAACCCAGGTCCCCTACATTGCAGGCAGATTCTTTACAATCTGAGCCAAGAGGAAACCCCTTTGGGTTGTTATTCTACTTAATAGAAAGTATTTTAAAGTGTACATTTATATTAAAATGGTTATAGCTGTGTTATAAATAGAACACAGAATTCACATGTATATTTTAAGATGGTTGGTTTGGCAGGGTCTTATCTGCTGTTGTTCTTTCAAGAACTGGACAGAGTCTCCGACTGGCTCATACCATGCCCCCATCTCCTATGGGTAAACTGTATTTTGTTTATTATTGCTGTCATTTTACTCCATTTTCCATCTCAAAATGAAAGTACACACCAAAATTTCCATGTTATGGAGAAAATAACAAGGGCAAATATTTTTAAAAGATAGGAAATTATCAAAAAGTTCCAATATTGCCTGTCTAAAACTTGACCATTGATATAATGCATCCCTGTTAATAAAATTTATTGAGGAAAAAAATAAATGATTTTATATTTACAAGTTAAGTAGAAATAAGAAAAATTATTTTGTAGCTTTATTTGTGCAATAAATATAGCCTAAGAAAAGTATGATGCATTTTGACTGTGTATCATGTGTTTCATCAGGAAATAGAAATCCTGCCACCCTACCATGATGATCCTACCATGGTGATGTTGTACTTTTCAAGGATCTATTCAGTCCCATAATATCAAGCTTAGTCTACAGCGATGCTGAAACAGAAACTATTTCTTAATTCCAGTAAGTAGTGAATAAGAGCTACACACTGTTAATACAGAGAGAGAACTCAGAGATCACCAACATTTTAGTGCTGTGCTGGTTGAGAAATGAAATAAACCAAAGAATCAGAAAGCATGTTCTTGAAGTAAATGGTTAAGTACATGGAGTAGTTAAGAGCATACAATTTAGAGGGAGACAGACTTTGGTTTTTATTCTGCTCCACCACTTAACTATCTAACACCAGAAATGTCTAAATTTCAACTTCTGCATTTTGAAATTGAGACAATAGCTAAATTGATGCTTGAAATATGCTGTAACATATTTTATGGGGATAAAAATACTGCAGAGGAAATGTAGAATTTCTCTATTAAAAAATCTATTTATCTGATTTTAATTTATAAGAATTTAACTACAGAATATATTTAGTTATAGCATAGGTTTTTTAAAATAGTTATAGAATAGATTGGCAGTTTTATCCATTTGAACCATGTTAAGATATTATGGCAGAAAGTGAAGAGAACTAAAAAGCCTCTTGATGAAAGGGAAAAAGGAGAGTGAAAAAGTTGGCTTAAAGCTCAACATTCAGAAAACGAAGATCATGGCATCTGGTCCCATCACTTCATGGGAAATAGATGAGGAAACAGTGGAAACAGTGTCAGACTTTATTTTTGGGGCTCCAAAATCACTGCAGATGGTGATTGCAGCCAGGAAATTAAAAGACACTTACTCCTTGGAAGGAAAGTTATGACCAACCTAGATGACATATTGAAAAGCAGAGATATTAGTTTGCCAACAAAGGTCTGTCTAGTCAAGGCAATGGTTTTTCCTATTGTCATGTATGGATGTGAGAGTTGGACTCTGAAGAAAGCTGAGTGCCAAAGAATTGATGCTTTTGAAGTGTGGTGTTGGAGAAGATTCTTGAGAGTCCCTTGGACTGCAAGTAGATCCAACCATTCTCTTCTAAAAGATATCAGTCCTGGGTGTTCTTTGAAAGGAATGATGCTAAAGCTGAAACTCCAGTACTTTAGCCACTTCATGCAAAGAGCTGACTCATTGGAAAAGACTCTGATGCTGGGAGGGATTGGGGGCAGGAGGAGAAGGGGACAATAGAGGCTGAGATGGCTGGATGGCATCACTGACTCGATGGACGTGAGTTTGAGTAAACTCTTGGAGTTGGTGATGGACAAGGAGGCCTGGTGTGCTGCAATTCATGGGATCACAAAGAGTTGGACACGGCAGAGCAACTGAACTGAACTGAAGATATTATCATGGATAAAAGCATCATGCAGTGTAGGATTAAAAAGGAGAGATGAAGCATATGAGGGTGGGAATCTCCTAATTTTACACATGGAACCAAGATACATTGTTAATATTAAGAATCTAAATTAAATATTTTATGGTCCATGTTCAATTTAAAATTAAGAAATATAACATGTGAATTTATATATTTATATAGAAATGAGCCCTCAACTCTCATGGTTAGATTGAAACATATGAAATTTATATTCAATCAGAAATAAAATAGTAATAATAAAAAACTCTAAACTTTGGAAGAAGGAGAAGTAATATATTCATAATAAAATGCTCAGCCTTAATTTGATAATCAATGGAGATACACATACATTATTTAGTGTCAGAAGTATAATCTTCAAAAACTCAAGAGTAAAATTGGGGCTAGAGTTAATATGAAGTTAGCAAAGGCTTTTAGCTTTCAATGTATAATTTTCTACATTTTTATAACTTTTTTCCAAGTATATCTATTTCTTCTATAATAAGAATTTTCAAAAACTAAAGTAATTTCATAATTCATAATACCCCAAATGCATACTTACCACTGTTAAATATGAAGTTCTTAAGTTTTAGAATATGTATTTTCAGAAATACAAAAGTATTTTCAAAGTGTTCCCATTGTCATGCTTTCTACATAGGCTTTTAAAAATTTATTTATGTATTTATTTTAATTGGAGGCTAATTGCTTTACAATATTGTGGTGGTTTTTGCCATACATTGACATGAATCAGTTATCCTGAACCCCCCTCCCACCTCCCTCCCCATCCTACCCCTCTGGGTTGTCCCAGTGCACCATCCTTGAGTGCCCTGATTCATGCATTGAATTTGGACTGGTGATCTATTTCACATATGGTAATATACATGTTTCAGTGCTATTCTCTCAAATCATCCCATCCTCACCTTCTCCCACAGTGTTCAAAGTCTCTTCTTTATACCTGTGTCTCTTTTGCTATCTTGCGCACTGAGTCGTTGTTACCATCTTTCTAAATTCCGTGTATATGTGTTAATATACTGTAATGGTGTTTTTCTTTTTGACTTACTTCACTCTGTGTAATAGGTTCCAGTTTCACCCACCTTATTGGAACTGATTCAAAGGCATTCTTTTTAATAGCTGAGTAATATTCCATTGTGTATATGTACCACTGTTTTCTTATCCACTAGTCTGCCAATGGACATCTAGGTTGCTTCCATGTCCTAGCTATTGTAAGCAGTGCTGTGGTGAACATTGGAATCCACTTGTCTCTTTCAATTCTGGTTTCCTCGGTGTGTATGCCCAGTGGTGGGATTGCTGGGTCATATGGCAGTTCTATTTCCAGTTTTTTAAGGAATATCCACACTGTTCTCCATAGTGGCTGTACTAGTTTGCATTCCCACCAACAGTGTAAGAGGATTCCTTTTTCTCCATAACCTCTCCATCGTTTATCATTTGTAGGCTTTTTGATAGCAGTCATTCTGACTGGTGTGAGAGGGTACCTCATTGTAGCTTTTATTTGCATTTCTCTGAAAATGAGCGATGTTGAGCATCTTTTCGTGTGTTTGTTAGCCATCTGTATGTCTTCTTTGGAGAAATGTCTTTTTAGTTCTTTGGCCCATTTTTTGAATGGGTCATTTATTTTTCTGGTACTGAGCTGCATGAGCTTCTCGTATATTTTTGAGATTGATTCTTTGTTGTTTTGGGTTTGAGTTTATAAACCTTTTCTGTGTTTCCCCTCTACAGAAGATCCTTTAGCAGTTGCTGAAAAGCTGGTTTGGTGGTGCTGAATTCTCTCAGCTTTCGCTTGTCTGTAAAGCTTTTGATTTCTCCTTCATATTTGAATGAGATCCTTGCTGGGTATAGTAATCTCGGTTGTAGGTTTTTCTTTTTCATCACTTTAAGTATGTCCTGCCATTCCCTTCTGGCCTGGAGAGTTTCTATTGAAAGATAGCTGTTATCCTTATGGGGATCCTCTTGTGTGTTATCTGTTGCTTCTCCCTTGTTGCTTTTAATATTTGTGTTTGATCTTCATTAGTTTGATTAATATGTGTCTTGGGTTGTCTCACCTTGGGTTTATCCTGTTTGGGACTCTCTGGGTTTCTTGGACTTGGGTGGCTATTTCTGTCCCCATTTTAGGGAAGTTTTCAGCTATTATGTCCTCAAGTATTTTTTCATGCCCTTTCTTTTTGTCTTCTCTTTTGGGACTCCTATGATTTGAATGTTGAGGCATTTAACATTGTCCCAGAGGTCTCTGAGGTTGTCTTCAGTTATTTTTCTCTTTTTTCCTCTCTGCTTCATTTATTTCCACCATTCTATCTTCCACCTCACTTATCCTATCTTCTGCCTCAGTTATTCTACTATTAGTTCCCTCCAGAGTGCTTTTGATCTCAGTTTTGCATTGTTCATTATTAATTGACTCTTCTCTATTTTTTCTAGGTCGTTGTTAAACATTTCTTGCATCTTTTCAGTCCTTGTCTCTAGTCTATTTATCTGTAGCTCCATTTTGTTTTTAAGATTTTGGATTACCTGTACTATCATTACTCTGAATTCTTTTTCAGATGGACTCCCTATCTCCTCCTCTTTTGTTTGGTTTGGTCCACATTTATCATGTTCCTTTACCTGCTGAATATTTCTCTGCCTTTTCATTTTGTTTAGATTGCTGTGTTTGGGGTGCCCTTTCTGTAAGCTAGAAGTTCATAGTTTCTCTTTATTGTGGAGCTGCTCCCTGTGGGTGGGGTTGGACTAGTGGCTTGTCAAGGATTCCTGGTAAAGGGAGCTTGTGTCTGGGTTCTGGTGGGTGGAGCTGGATCTCTTCTCTCTGGAGTGCAATGAAGTGTCCATTAGAGAGTTTGGGATGTCAATGGCTTTAGCATGGTTTTGGGCAGCCTGTCTTTTAATGCTCAGGATGGTGCTCCTGCTTTGCTGGAGAAGTCTTGCTCTGGAACTTGTTGGCTCTTGGGTGGAGCTTGGTTTCATTTTAGGTATGGAGGCTTTTGGGTGATATCTTGTCTATTAATGTTCCCTGGAATCAGGAGTTCTCTGATGTTCTCAGGTTTTGGAGTTAAGCCTCCTGCCTCTGGCTTTCAGTCTTATTTTTATAGTAGCCTCAAGACTTCTCCATCCATACCGCACAGATGACAAAACATCTAAGTTAATGATGAAATGATTCTCCACAGTGAGGGACACCAAGAGAGATTCACAGAGTTACATGGAGAAGAGAAGAAGGAGGAGGGAGATAGAGGGGACCAGAATGAGAAGAGGGGGAGAGAGCAATGTAGCCAGTCATGAGTTCCCTAAGTGTTCTCCACAGTCTGGAACACCCAGAGAGATTCACAGAGTTTAGTAGAGAAGAAAAGGGGAAGGGAGGAGATAGAGGTGACCTGGGGGAGAAATGGGAGAGTCAAAAGGGGAGAGAGCAATCAAGTCAGTAATCACATCCCTAAGTGAAAATGGACACTGAAGGTTAGATTCTTAAAGGTACAAAATTGGTAACAAATACCAAAAAGCAAAGATTAAAAATCTAGAGTAGAGTTTCAGTTCAGTTTAGTCACTTAGTCGTGTCCAACTCTTTGTGACCCCATGAATTGCAGCATGCCAGGCCTCCCTGATCTAGAGTAGAGATTAGATTCTCAAAAAAGCAATATTAAAAATACAAAACAAAATCAACCACAAAAATTATAATATATAAATATATATGAAACTTGCTTTAAAAATAGGGTCTTTTTTTTTGGTAAGGTGATAGTAGGTTATAAAAATGAAAATTAAAGGAGTAATAGTAATAAAGAACCTAAATTTTTAAAAAATTAAAAAGTGATAATAGTAAAAACATATCTAGGAATTTCTCTGGAACTTTTGTGGGCAGTGTAGGGTCAGTTCAGTTTCAGATAGTTCCTTGTTCCAGCTTGTACTTGTTCTCAAGGTCTATAGGCCCCCTCGAGCACTTGGACAATGTTAACTCCAGGGTTTTAATCAGTTGTACCCATCACTTCCAGAGCAGTTCCCTGTTCTTTTTTATTTTGGCTTCCTCTGCAAGCCTCTTCATGGTCTAATTTCCACCCTGACACAAGGTGGCGAAAGGTGGTCACTTATTTAGGCTCACTTGTTCAGCTGTGTTGTGTGGAGGGAAGGATACTGTAAACAAATATTGCTGGTGTGTGTGTGGGGGGGAGTGCTTGCACCGTATGGACCACACTGGGTTTGCCCAGCTTGAGTTGGCATGTGCTTCCTGGGTCTACACTGCTTAGGCTCCAGTGTGGCCCACTGTCCAAAGTGGGCCCTGTATTTCGTGCCCTTCCCAGGTCCAAGCTGCTCAGGTTTTCAGGTAATCCACAAGTGCACAGGCTCAGCTGGGCATGCATTTTGTGCCCTTTTCAGGTCCAGGCAGCTCAGGCGACCAGGTGTTTGTGAGCGCACTGTCCCAGGTGAACTGTGCGTCTTAATCACCTCCCAAGTCCCGGCCACTTGGTTTCCCGGGCACCATCTCAGGTGTGCCACATGTCTCCTCTGAGGAGCTGATCTCAGGCTGCGACCCTCCTGGTGGATGTCTACTGTCTAGGACCCCAGGAAGACGTGGTTAGCAACTGGGAGCCTGCCCACACACAATTTGGGGGAGGGTACCAGTCTCTGGGGCTGAGACTGCAGCAGCCCCCTGCCTCCTGGCTCTGGCTATTGCATGCCTGCCTGTCTGCCTCCAGCAGGGGGAGGGGCCTGTACACAGCTGGCTAGCTCACCTTTGGAGCTCAATTCTTTGTTCTGTGAGCAAGCAGGCTGTACATTAGAGCCTTTCGCAGGAAAGTTCTTTTTTTTCCTCTCTCTGGCGATCCCACAGTTTGGGTTGCTGTCTCAAGTAGCTCCCTCGGATGGTCCTCAGGGCATTCAGGCCTGGTCCTTACACTAAGCACCGATGATGCAGCTTGTGCCTCCCTGTCCAGCCCCTGCTCGCTGGTGGTGGACCTGAGCCTCTGGGTTACTTGTCTGCTGGCAGTTGCAGTTAGGGGCATATTCTGTGGGTTATTATTATTTCTCCTGGTTAGTTGCCCTCTGAGATTACAAAACTCCCCAAAGACCTGTCTGTGATAAGGTTTCCTACTGCTTGGAAACTTCTCCTCCTTCACAACTCCCTCCTCAAGATGGATCTCCATCCATAACTCTTTTGTCTTCTATATTTTGTTCTGCCTCCTTTAGAAAAGAATGGGCTGCCTTTCTGGATTTCTGGTGTCCTCGGCCAGCGTTCAGAAGTTGTTTTGTGGGAGTTGCTCAGCATTCAAATGGTCTTTTGATGAATTTGTGGGGGAGAAATTGGTCTCCCAACCTATTCCTCTGCCATCTTCTCTACATAGGCTTTTACGCAACAAAGCTAACTTCTTTTCAACTTTAACTGAATTGTTATCTCTTTGTCTTAATTTTCACAATATTTTGAGGGGATATATTCTTATAAAAGGATAGTTGCACAAATCCCTTCTTGTTTTGTATATGAAGTAGATATTGGGCTAAGAATAATAGGTTTAATCTACAGCAAAATCTGAATGTTGTTCTTTAAACTTTGAATTTATTGCCTTCCTAAGAAAACCAAGTTCTTTGAACTTGTCTCTTCCTTTTTACTTCCATTATTGGAGTAGCATTTAGCTTTTACTTATTCATTAATTTATATTTTGGAATGGGGAGAAAAGGGATAAGGAGGTTTTTAATTAAAAATTTTTAGTAATTGGACTAATATTTAGAGCAGTTTTAGGGTTACAGAAAAATTGAGTGGAAAATATAGAGATTTTCCATATAGCCCCTCACCTTGCCAGAGAGTGTCCCCTATTATTAACATCTTGCACTAGTGTGGTTCACTTCCTACAATCTATGAACCTGTGAACTCAAGTTACTTATTTTTTTCATTTCCATATCTATACTTAGCTTCTGCATCTATACTGACTCACATAAGTCCATTTCTACAAAAACAAAAAACACTGTCTTTGATATTCTATGTGGCACATATCACATTTATATCACACTCATACTACATGCCAAATGTAAGGCTCTACTCCACACAGTCATTCAGGGATCCTGTTGGGGAAGTTTCTATTATATTGAAGGTATTTCATTTAGAGTCTTGTTGTGCAAGGTGTGATCTGCAAACCAGCATCACTGATATCATTTTAGGAATTTTATTAGAAATGAAGAGTATTTGTCCCTACCTTGGACCCAAGTGAGAATCTGCATTTTAACAAGATCCCCAAGTGATCTATCTGCACATTAAAGTTTGAGAAGAGTGGAACCAGAAGACATGCTTGGCCCTATGCCAAAATCTCAGCTCACAATCACTTTCCTTCCAAAACCACTAGCCAAACCCATATGTACTTGGCCTCATTTAATTCCAAGGAGACTGGGAAATACAGGCGATATATTTGATGAGCATCACTATATTCACATGGCTTCCCCGAGGGCTCAGATGGTAAAGAATCTACCTGCAATGTGGGAGACCTAGGTTCAATCCCTAAATCAGGAAGATCCCCTAGTGAGGGAATGAAATGGAAATCCAGTCCAGTATTCTTACCTGGAAAATCCCATGGGTGGAGGAGGCTGGTGGGCTGCAGTCCATGGGGTGACAAGGAGTCAAACAGGACTGTGTGACTAACACTTTCAACACTTCACTATATTCACATGATTTCAATACCCTAGACTGATCACAGATTTTTTTGAATGATTATAAGTGAAAACCTCAGACTCCTGAATGTAAAGCCTAATCATTTAAACATATCAATTACAAATTTATCATTTTCCATTTTTGTTAATATGAATAAGTAATGTAGTGGCTTTATATCAAATAATTCAGTAGATTTGATTAACCTAGTGCTCAATTCAGATATTCTAGGAAAAATTCCAATTCTAGTTGTTTTTATTTTTATTATGAATATCAATATTCATCATCAAAATTGATACATATGTGACACAATATTTACATACCCTAAGAAGTTCCTGGATTGCTTATGCACTTCACACTCTTTGAACAAACTGTAATAAAACTGTTAACAGTTCTTAGGCAATAAATGACATTGATGATTACTTTCATTCAAAGCTCAGTATTCTAACTGAGGTTAACAGAGGCCGTATGTATCACAGTGTCCAGAACACAGTACCAGAGAAGAATAAGTAAACTGGAAATAACATACAGGGACAAGAGCAGAGTCTAAGAATGAAAGATGGTAAATTATTATATATAAAAATGTAGGAATCTAAAAGCCTTCATAATCTATGTCAAACTCAGAAACCAAAGCGAGGGACAAGTCAGTGGCATAATAAGGCATGGAAATCTGAGCAAAAATTATAGGTCAGTTTGAATTTATTTGGAATATGAAATCTTAAGAACTATTTGGGAATACTTTTAAAAGAGCTAGCACAAACTATCAAATTCATTCATTCATGCAACAATACTTATTCTCAATTGTGCTCTGAGGAATTTTAAAGCCACTGTCTAGTTTCTAGTTTCCTTTATATAGTCCTTAGTTATTGGATTTCTTTCTTATCTTTGCACCTTTTGAAATAAAACAAGTTAATATCAACCATACTGTGTCAACTATTTAAAATTTATTATAATAGATGAACAAATATAGAATGTTCATATCTCACCTCAAAGCTGACCTTAATTACATAGAGCACATAGAATCATATTTTAAAAGTTGAAAAGCAGCACAGCACAACTGACGTTCTACTGAAATGAAATCAAACGCTGGTGCTGGTACTTATCACTTTGGACTAGTTCCTTAACCTCTTTAGGCTTCATTTCCTTATCTATTTATGGAAGATAAAAATGTCTATCCTTTGTTCAGTTCAGTTCAGTCACTCAGTCGTGTCTGACTCTTGGCAACCCCATGAATCACAGCACACCAGGCCTCCCTGTCCATCACCAACTCCGGGAGTTCATTCAGAATCACGTCCATCGAGTCAATGATGCCCTCCAGCCATCTCATCCTCTATTGTCCCCTTCTCCTCCTGCCCCAAATCCCTCTCACCATCAGAGCCTTCTCCAATGAGTCAGCTCTGCGCATGAGGTAGCCAAAGTACTGGAGCTTCAGCTTCAGCATCATTCCCTCTAAAGAAATCCCAGGGCTGATCTCCTTCAGAATGGACTGGTTGGATCTGCTTGCAGTCCAAGGGACTCTCAAGAGTCCTCTTCAACACCACAGTTCAAAAGCATCAATCCTTCAGCGCTCAGCCTTCTTCACAGTCCAACTCTCACATCCATACATGACCACAGGAAAAACCATAGCCTTGACTAGACGGACCTTAGTCGGCAAAGTAATGTCTCTGCTTTTGAATATGCTCTCTAGGTTGGTCATAACTTTTCTTCCAAGCAGTAAGCATCTTTTAATTTCATGGCTGCAGTCACCATCCACAGTGATTTTGGAGCCCCCCCAAAATAAAATCTGACACTGTTTCCCCATCTATTTCCCATGAAGTGATGGGACCAGATGCCATGATCTTCATTTTCTGAATGCTGAGCTTTAAGCCAACTTTTTCACTCTCCACTTTCACTTTCATCAAGAGGCTTTTTAGTTCCTCTTCACTTTCTGCCGTAAGGGTGATTTCATCTGCATATCTGAGGTTATGGATATTTCTCCCAGCAATCTTGATTCCAGCTTGTGCTTCTTCCAGCCCAGCATTTCTCATGATGTACTCTGCATATAAGTTACATAAGTAGGGTGACAATATACAGCCTTGATGCACTCCTTTTCTTATTTGAAACCAGTCTGTTGTTCCATGTCCTGTTCTAACTGTTGCTTCCTGACCTGTATATAGGTTTCTCAAGAGGTAGGCCAGGTGGTCTGGTATTCCCATCTCTTTCAGAATTTTCCACATTTTGTGGTGATCCACACAGTCAAAGACTTTGGCATAGTCCCCTTGGGTAGAAAGTAAATGTAAAAATTTAGTGCAGAGCTTAACATCTAGTTAATTTCAAGAAATCATATCTATTATTACTTTGGAAAAGAGCTCTTTATTTATCTCATCCTTTATCCCATACAGTATAGATGTCACTGCTGTGATATTTCTAATTTCCATTAGAACTTTTCCACTAACAGGGGCTAACCCTAGATGCTCAGATGGAAAATAATCTGCCTGTAATGTAGGAGACCCACATTGGATCCCTGCACTGGAAAGATCCCATAGAGAAGAAAATGCAACCCAATCCAATATTCTTGCCTGGAGAATCCCATGGACAGAGGAGCCTGGCAGGCTACAGTCTATAGGGTCACACAGTCATACACTACTGAAGCAACTTAGCACAGCACACACACTAGCTTAAAAGGCTAGCCAATCCATTCATGAACAACTCTAATTTTTAAAATATTTTCTTTTGCAGATCCCTTTTTACTATATATATATATATATATATATATATATATACACACACACACACACACAGACACACACATATACATGTATACATATGTATATATGTAACATACATATAATTAGTCTTTTTAATGGATTCTGGGGGCTTCCCTGATGGCTCAGACAGTAAAGAATGCACCTGTAATGCAGGAGACCTGGGTATGATCCTTGGGTTGGGAAGATCCCCTGGAGGAGGGCATGGCAATCTCCTCCAGTGTTTTTGCCTGGAGAATTTCCATGGGCAGAGAAGAGGAACCTGGTGTGCTACAGTCCATGGGTTAGCAAAGAGTCTGACATGACTGAGCAACTAAGTACAGCGCAATGGCTTCTGGAGTAATCCAATATTAAATGTAAATATTTTAATTTAATGTCAAAAGTAATGGTGTCAAATATGTTCTTTATGAAAGGTTAGTTTATTAATTTCATATGTCCTATATTACAAAGTCATCCTTTAAAGTGTTTTTCCTAGGCTTCATTCACAAGATGTTCAAACAAATGCTTCGGCTATTGATTGCTGCATAGAAAAGTGGTTGTAAGTCAAGCACACGACACATTTCAGGTACCTCCTAGAGAAAGAAAAATGGTGCACTTCTGAGAACTATTCATTCTTTGCTTCAACCTAGCTTCGTATAATACAAGCTTGTTTTAAACTGTATTACATTTTGCAAAATTGGGCACTAAAAATAACAAGACTAGTGGAAAAAGAGAATCGGCACTAGGTTAGAATTTTGTGATCAAAACACTCACAAAAACAATAATACCTCTCATAAAGGATCCTAGTAAAGTTAAGCCTTTGAGAGCATCACTCTTGGAAAGTTTTTTGCAGTGTTTTCCCTGTGCTTCCTCCTTCCATATACAGATCCTAGAAGGCGTACAATTTTGATAAAAGACTTCTCATCAGAATTATTTTTACTACATTATTTTAATTCAAGATGAAATGTCTCCACATGTGTGCTTCCCAGACAGCTGAACATAGAGGAAGCCTAGCAACTCTTAAAGCAAATAGCCACTTTTTGCTCTAAAAGAGGGCATTTTGAGATATTTATGCATTAAAAAAAAAGCTCTTCATATACTATAAATATGGTCTTTTTAATTTTGAGAAGCTTGCCCCCAATTGCTTCAAAACATTAACAGGCTGGACATAATTGTGCGTGAACCAACATAATCTCTATTTCACACTCACATTATGTTTTAATTTACCAATAGCACATGAGGTGGTTCAAATCAAAGTGAGAGTGAAGAACAGCGAATACAAACCCTGAGAATATTATTTATTCAGGTGCTTTTCAGCAGTCACAGGATACAGACTCCCCTGAAGGACACATAGTACATCAGGGGTTCATGGGCTAATGGCGCTGACTTATTCCTCCAAAAAGCAGACTGTACTTAGAAAGTCTTTGAGGTGAGTAAAGGGCATTTTAAAATTTTATTTATTTAAAATTTACACACCACTTACTTCCAAAAATGACTTTAGGTAACTGCCAGAGAGGAAGGGACACATGCCAAAGAGAATTTCATGCTCTTCTTGTTTGTCATAACATATAAATCACACATAATTTCTATATAAATTTTAGTGGCTCCAAATGGATTGAGAGCTTAGTGATTAAGAACAGGAATTTTGGACCTAAGCAAATCTAGGTTTAGATCTTGGCATGTCACTCACTAGCTGTGTGATACTGAGTTAGTTCTCTTCTCCCAGCCTTGGTTCCTTCCTCTGTGAAATGAGGTTAATGACATCTGATAAAATTTTCATGAGTTGGGTAAGATAATATATGTAAAACAACACAACAAATGATAGCTAAATGCCTTCTTAAAAACAATTATTTTGTCTTTTGTCAAGAGTAGATCTTATTCAGTATAATCATGTATCTATGCATCACCTATCTGCATGTTATATGGTTTCAAAAATTGTTAATTTACAGGAGAAATTAATTTTTATATAAGACCCTGTTTGCTCTTTAGCAGCACTGAAGGTCACTGAAATCACATCATAGTTATTGTGAATCCAGACAAGTAAAAGTGAAATGTCAAGAAATAAAAGTAATGCAGACAACTCATTTGTTTAGTCAATAAAAGTGATTGGACCTGGTTATCGTTCCTGCCTCTTTCATTAGCCCAAGAGACAGTTGGAGGTTATAACTTAAGCTGCTTCTAACACAAGATAAAAGAAAGAACCTCTTTCTGAGTATTAATATTTTAACAACCAGTTGATAAACCTAGCTTTCAAAGTGCATATTTGAGAAAAATAAAAGTAACATGGGCGTTCATCAAAAATTTTTTGTGTGTTTTTAAACTCTTGATTAGTTTCAAACTGAAGCTTTTAGTAATGATCCTGGTTTGTTTGGGAGACCGGGAAACAGGTCACAACTTGAAAAAAATAAGAAAGCGTCATAGTGGCCCAGTGCTAGATGGTGCCTCTTCAAACTGCTACCTGTCCTGGCTTCTGCTTCTTCAAGTAGCATCCCCAAGTGAGCAACACGAATCACTTGGAGCTTGTTAGAAAGCAAGATCTAAGCTCCTACTCAGACCTACTGAATCAGAATCTGCCTTTTAAACAGGATCCTGGGCTGCTTCCAATGCATTTACAATTGGAGAAGTCCAGCTTTATGCTTCTCTGACCTCGGCACCTCTCCTTTCCCTTTATTCTCCTCCAAACACCATTCCAGAGTCCCCTACTAACACCTTGGTAATATTTAATTTCTACTATAGTTCAAAATATGTATTTCCCCCAAAGCTCATGTTCTTCGAAATCCTACTAAAGAAACAGGGCTGGTGGGAAAAACAGAGTTGGAAGATCATTGAAATCTCAGCTATTTGGTAGCCAGAGACTGAGCTAAACCATAACTGGTTCCTCCAGAGATCACCTGGACAGCTAGGCAGCCACTGAGCTTGACTGGAGGCCACTTCAAGGACATATAAGATTCACATAAGCCATGAAGTAGAAATGCTGGCTTACAGGTGCAGAGACAGTGTAGACGAAAGTGGTGCTCTGTCTAGGAGGATGAACAAACTCCCTGAGGGGGAAAGCTGGTTAAAGTAGAGGTTTGGCTTTCTGGAGAGGAATCCTCAGTTAAAAGCTATTTTCCATTGTCTTAAAATATGATGAAAAGAACTCCTATCTGTATAACATCCAACCTAATGGATTTTTCTTTTCTTGCAGAAATTTCTAATTATTGCTACACCAGCTTTTTGCCTAGAATTGGTCACATATGAACCAACCTAGCTTCACTTTTATGTTAACATAATTCTCATATTTGTAAGTGACATCAAGATCATAGTCATTTTAGAAGCAAGTATTCTAGCATTATTATAGTTGTTTTTATAAAAGGAAAAACAATATGTGCCCCTGAAGTAATTCTCATTAAGATGGTAAGGACTCATTCTAGCTGTATGTGAAAACACCAGTGTACAATACTCAAAAGCAAATATTCATGATGAAATTTCAGATATTTTAGAGATATATTTTAAAAGCGCTCCTTCTCCAGATCCTATAAGCCACACAAAAGAAGCAAACACTTGTACCCTACTGCCGTCTTTCTTCCTCCTTTCCTTTTTCTTTTCTGCTCACCTTCCTTCAGCTGTCATCTATGGAGCTTCACTACCTGCACGGCACTGTGTTGGATGCTATAGCTAAAAGACATCTTATAATGGGAAAGCCATTTTTAAGAAAAGTATTTAGAAAACAAGAGTAAAACTAAAAGTAATCCTTGTCAACTGGGGCTTTATAAGAATGGATATCAACCCCTGACCTGAATTTCCCTCCTTCTGCTTTATTGTTAAGACTTTTTCCAAAGGGACTGGCAATGTGATTTCCTAAAAGATTTCTAGGTAGAGAAATTTCAGAACCTCTTTTGGTTTTCAATTCTGTTCCTGATTTTAGAGAAGTGGGAGTTGTCCTAGCTAGTCTGCCTTGCAAATTTGATCCATTTAATAAATTCAGCTCTACAAAAACAAACAAGCAAACCAACAATTATGGACTTTTGAGATGTGTATAAGAGACAGGTACAGAAACATTAGAGGGAAGAAAGTTATTTATCTTGCATAGATTGCCAAGGGGCTACCTCATGAGCGACTACAAGCCCTGGAAATACTGTTTGACGTGTAGGTTGCCCAGCAATTCTCAGAGATTCTGTAAAGAGAATAAAGAAAGTAACTTAGAAACTGAGAAAATGGTAATTGATTAGGTGTTTAAAAGACTATCCTAAATTACAAGCTATTGTAATGGGGCATAAATCTTAAAGTGTGGAAAGGTAAAGTTGGCAAACTTAGAAGAAGAATTATTATCCAACAGAAAACCTCACCCATTTCTACCAAACACTCTGGTTTTGCTCTTGTAATAAGGCACTCACATGCAGGTGAGCAGTTGGGTCCACATGGGAATTCTGTCCTGATAAAGCAGAGGACAAGGATGCAATTCATTAGCCCCTTAGTCCCTTGGTTGGTAAAACCTCCCTTTGTGTGTAATACCATTATCTTTATTATCAGTGTCACCACCCATCCACAGAGTATATGGACTCTATGCCCAACATTTGTTGCACTGAAGAGCTTCACTTGCACCCTCTGATCTAACCCTCATAAGTAAGACTGTCTCATGCCAATGCCCATGTAGATTGGGAGGGCACTGTGCAAGTGAGACTGTATTACCTCAAGTCTCATTAAATCAGTTAGCTGAAATACTACTCCCTTTAGGCCCTCTAAATCTTGGCCTTTTGACAAAACTTGTTATGCAAGATGAAAAAGTCCGAAGATCTAATATACATTAATGTGACTATAGTTAGCAATACAATACTGTGTCATTGAAATATGCTAAGAAGGTAGATCTCAAGTATTCTTATCATCACAGAAAAAGAAGGAAAGAAAGAAAGAAGGAAGGAATTGGTAACTATGTTGGGTAATTGATAATTAGTTTAGTGGCAGTTAGTATTTCACAATTATACATGCAAATCAAAGCATCAAACTGTAAAACTCAGATGTAGAATTTTAATTTTTATTTGTCAATTATACTTTACTAAAGCTGTGAGTAGAATGGGAAATAAAAGTAATCCTTGTCAACTGGGGCTTTATAAGAATGGATATCAACCCCTGACCTGAATTTCCCTCCTTCTGCTTTATTGTTAAGACTTTTTCCAAAGGGACTGGCAATGTGATTTCCTAAAAGATTTCTAGGTAGAGAAATTTCAGAACCTCTTTTGGTTTTCAATTCTGTTCCTGATTTTAGAGAAGTGGGAGTTGTCCTAGCTAGTCTGCCTTGCAAATTTGATCCATTTAATAAATTCAGCTCTACAAAAACAAACAAGCAAACCAACAATTATGGACTTTTGTTAATCATTTCAGATATTTTAAAACCAATCTTATATAGGCAGATTCAAGGATACTTCTGTTATAACATTGGATATATCATAGATATATGTACATTTACAGACTTTACTGCTGATAGAATAGCTTTGCACTTTTATGGATGAAGAGAAGTCTTTCCTTCAAGGAACTAAACTTGCTTACCCTGTTAAAATTGCAGAAAAGACATTATTTTAACTGATCTAGAGTCACGGGACAGAGATCTGTCTATTCCTGCTAGAACCCCAAATTCAGTTTGCAGCTTCTCTATCATATATATCTTGTATCTTTCACATCAACCCACAGTTTCTCCTCCTTGAGTGTGATTTCAAAGACTGGGCCCTGAGAAATCTAGTACTTTTACCTGGGCTACAAACGCCCCTTGCATTTGCTTCAGTTGTGTCCATCTCTTTGCAATGCTATGGATGGTAGTCTGTCAGGCTCCTCTGTCCATGGGATTCTCCAGGCAAGAATATTGGAGTGGATTACCATGCCTTCCCCCAGAGGATCTTCCCAACCCAGGGATAGAACCTGTAACTCCTGCAACTCGTGTGTTGCAGGTGGATTCTTTACCGCTGAGCCACCCGGGAAGCCCACAAATGCTCCTTACCTACTTCCAAATCAGCTAGTTTTCTAGATTTGCACTTAAGAGCTAGTTAAATCTAGTTTTCCAGATTGCCACTTCAATCTCTTTTGGTAAAATCAGGAAAATGTCGAAAGTGGATAGCTATCATACCCATACACAAAAACATTTCTGTTCTTCAGTTTTGCATGTGTGTGCACATACAAAGTACATGTATCTATGTATGCTTGTGGTGCATGCTTTATATGCATGTATGTAATATAATGAGAGAGAGAATGAGACTAAGAACAAATAAGAGTAAGAAAAAGCAATTTCTAAAATCTGTATCCAATATGTTATTTAATTCTAACCCATATAATGTTCAATAGCTTTGCGTTATAGTTATACATGATGAGTATCTTTCTAGTTTCAGTATAAATCCCTTTCTTTACCCCAAACAAAAATAACTATCTCTAAATATTACCCCTAATAATACTGGTAATTTTTATTCAGTGGAAGTTCTAACATATCAATGGGTTATGCTTTGTATTTTTGTATTTCATCAATGGTTTTTAGTTTTGATTTTTTTTCCTAAGAGGTATACTGCTTGAATATTTTAATTATGTTTTGCCAATGATTTTTTTCACTTATTGAGAATACAGAGATGAAAGAGATGAAATATATTTACAAACTTCCTAAAAGTATAACTTAATTATAGAATAGCTGTCAGTATCATGCTTCCTCTTATGAAGGAAGGTAAATATTCTGTGCAAACGCTCTTATAAAAACATTAAAACATAAAAATTAAAGTAAAAAAATGAGCTTTGTAAATTATACATTTTATTTTCTGCGGTTTAATGGCACATTTAATCTAGCAAATAATTCTTAAATTATGTTTGACTTCCTACTGGAAGTCACTGAGAGGATGTGACTGCTGGTTTGACCCATCTGCTGGGCCCAGGCAACTGACGGCTCCTCACCCGTTCTTCTGTTTCTAGATCTTCTATTCTGTTTGCCTTTCCTACTGTCAGAAGCTTCTCCTAGATACAGCTCTGACCTAGTGATGTGGTGATGAAACTATCTGACTGGGTGCGTGGCTGAATCTAGTTTAGGCCTTACCATAAACTTTCAAGATTCTGGTGGGCTGGTATGGAGATCTATTTGCCTTGCAACCACCCAAGACAAACTTCATAAGTTCTCTTGCATTTTAAATCTGCCAGCCACTGACCTAGAGTGTCTGACTCCTTCTTTGGTCCCAACCTGTCCTCTGTGTCCATGGGCCAGTTTCAGATCAGACCTGGGAAGCTCCTAAGGAGGTTTTGCATTAACACTTTTTAACAAAACCAGCGTTTTTAGTAAGCTCCCGAGTTGTTGGTTTACAAATTTATTTGATGTGATCAACTTGGAAAATTTTTCCAAGGGAATAAAATTCACTAATTTTGGAAATAAAGTAGGACAAACGTACAGTTATATGATCTCTAATCCTTTGTAAATAAAGTATCAGGACAAGACTGGGTCTTAATCTACTCATCTTTAATATGCTAGAGTTCTAAAAGATAATAAAATGATTTAATTCCTTTTCTGTTTTAATTCTTGTTTCAAGGAAACATAGTTACATACTAGGAAGAATTTAAGAGGCCAATTAATCCAACTTCTACTTAAAGCTTAATGAATAACCTCTATAGCATATCTTCAGAAGCAACAGATTCTGCTTGAAAATAGAATTTTCAGTGAAAGGAAAATCAGTTCTCTCTTGGGTCTCTTGATTGACAATTTTTGTAGGTTTTTTTCCCCTAAGTGCAACATTCAAACTCTATGAAGATAATTCCAAGAACCCAGATCTTGCTCATAAATAATGAGAGACAAAAATGTTTAAATTATAGAGATTAAGCATGAAAAGAAAAATTCTCTAGCCATCTAAGTTAGAAAGATGTTTGTGGAATCTGATGGAGAGAGCTTGTTCTGGTTTGATGAATGCCAAAACTCATCTCTCAACAGCCTTAATGTCATTTTATATTTATACAGATCAGATAACAAATTTCTTATATTCTTTCTTAGATAGTTAATCTGTTTCCTTCAAAACAATTGTATGTACAAGCAGACATCTTTCCTTCCATTCTCTAGTTCCAAAATCTCAGTTCAAATGCCATTTCAGCAAGAAACCACATTTGTCTTTCCTTTGGTTCTCCTAAGGGCTTCCCTCATAGCTCAGTTGGTAAAGAATCTGCCTGCAATGCAGGAGACCCTGGTTTGATTGCTGAGTGGGGAAAATCCACTGGGGAAGACATAGGCTACCTACTCCAGTATTCTTGGGTTTCGCTTGTGGCTCAGCTGGTAAAAAAAAAATCCGCCTGTAATGTGGGAGACCTGGGTTTGATCCCTGGGTTGGGAAGAACCCCTGGAGAAAGGAAAGGCTACTCACTCCAGTATTCTGGCCTGGAGAATTCCATGGACTAAGTCTATGGGGTCACAAAGAGTCATATACAACTGAACGACTTACTTTCAGTAAGTTCTCCACCTTTCTCTGGTTCCTAGCCATACTATTGTGATTAATTTGGGTGCAGGGACTTTTCTTTCTGTCATCTTAGCTCTTTCCATGACTTGCTCCTTCCATAGGATTGTTATGTTGTTAGGATAGGAAAAAGGAGTCCAAAATAGTGGTGGCTAAAAGACAAGAGAGGGGAAAGCCCATGGAAGTAGAACAAAGGAAGGTCCGAGGACCGGAGTGAGGAACTCCGGTAGAACAAACAGCACTCCTGGCTAGCCCAGTTTACATAGGGCAGGCCCAGGGGGAGGAAAAAACATATAGAAAGAGGAGCCGAAGGGCCGGGGCTCTCTCTCCCTCTCTCCTGTTCTCCCTCTCTCCTGCTCTCTCTCTCTCTCTTCTCTTCACGTCTTTTGAGTTGGCATGCCCTCATGCCTCAAGGATATATTTTCTTTTATTTTCTAAATAAAATTGAGCTGTAACACGGAGTTGTAACACTGACCTGTCTGAGAGCTGAGACACACTCTGTCAGAGAGCTGTGACACGCCGAGGGCTTTAACGTCCGTCGCTTCAAATTTTTGTCGTGACAAAACAGAACCAAGGAAATTACACACTCTCCTGACATCTATGGTGCCGTGACTCAGATTCAACCTGGCTGAAACAACCTCAGCAGTCCCCGCAAGGAGGAGGCCAAGCACAGCAGGAACCCAGCTTGGTGAAAGCTCACGGTAGAAGTGGAACATGAAGAAAACCCAGCGCAGGGGAATTGACAAGAAGCCCAGCATGCTAGAAACTGGGACAGAGAATAATGACCTTAGCAGAAAGCTAAAGTGGCTCAGTCTCAGGTTCCAGAAGACCTGTTTAAGGTAGGAGGTCCTTGCTCCTATGGCTGGAAGGACATATGCCTAACAAAATCTTAATTCTTTACAATCTCTCCTTTCTTGTTTCCTAGAACCCCCCAGTGAACAGGCGAGTGGCAGTGGGCACAACTGAAGGACTCTGGAGAGGCTACGCCTCAATATGTCCCAAAGGCTTCACTATCTGTTGAGCCCCAGTAGCTGTTAACCAAGCTGGTGGCGATTCTTCTGTCCTTAATCTTCTTTGTGCCAAGGATCAGGCCAATGAAAACTATGAGCATAGGTCAGGTATTTAGCAGGTTTTCCAGCAGGCTATGAAGGAGATTCCTTGGTATGTTTTTCCCACTGCTTTTTCCTCCCGTCCTTCAGCTCCTTAACTCCTGTGACTTGAGCCCAGACAAAACCCATGATGCCTGGCTTCAGGACCTATGAAGCTCAGGTTCTGATGGTTCATTGCAAAAATTCAGTGAAACACAGTGATAGATAAGAGGTGGCTTTGTTAGGATTCAGAGAGAAACACACTCAGCAGGTTGTGGGCCATTGCAGAGGGCAAGGGCTTTGACCATGGAATTCAGTCTGACTAGTTTTTTCAAAACTTTGGTTTTTTCAAAAATTCGGTCTGGTTTCCCTAGAGGCACAGAAGTTAAAGCATCTGCCTACAATGTGGGAGACCTGGGTTCAATCCCTGGGTCAGGAAGATCCCCTGGAGAAGGAAATGGCAACCCACTCCAGTATTCTTGCCTGGAGTATCCCATGGATGGAGGAGCCTCGGGGGCTACAGTCCATAGGGTCACAAAGAATCAGACACGATTGAGGGACTTCACTCACTCACTTAGTTTTTTCAAGCTAGGTGAATTCATATGCTATAAGTGAGAGAATCATCCCAACCACTGGGAAACCATTCACTCCTCTCTCTTTTGACAGTGCTGTCTGGGGAGGCCTTAGAAATAGCTGTGAAAAGAAGAGAAGCAAAAGGCAAAGGAGAAAAGGAAAGATACAAGCATCTCAATGCAGAGTTCCAAAAAATAGCAAGAAGAGATAAGAGAGCCTTCTTCAGTGATCAATGCAAAGTAATAGAGGAAAACAAGAGAATGGGAAAGACTAGAGATCTCTTCATGAAAATTAGAGATACCAAGGGAACATTTCATGCAAAGATGGGCTCAATATAGGACAGAAATGGTATGGACCAAACAGAAGCAAAAGATATTAAGAAGAGGT
>SJYC01031723.1:0-14832 GCA_006408675.1 Madoqua kirkii | reverse complement strand
TGAGAAGTAACAGTGGAAACAGTGTCAGATTTTATTTTTGGGGGCTCCAAAATCACTGCAGATGGTGACTGCAGCCATGAAATTAAAAGATGCTTACTCCTTGGAAGGAAAGTTATGACCAACCTAGACAGCATATTGAAAAGCAGAGACATTACTTTGCCGACTAAAGTCCTTCTAGTCAAGGCTATGGTTTTTCCAGTGGTCATGTATGGATGTGAGAGTTGGACTGTGAAGAAGGCTGAGCGCCGAAGAATTGATGCTTTTGAACTGTGATGTTGGAGAAGACTCTTGAGATTCCCTTGGACTGCAAGGAGATCCAACCAGTCCATCCTAAAGGAGATCCATCCTGGGTGTTCATTGGAAGGAATGATGCTAAAGCTGAAGCTCCAGTACTTTGGCCACCTCATGCAAAGTGTTGATTCATTGGCAAAGATTCTGATGCTGGGAGGGATTGGGGGCAGGAGGAGAAGGGGATGACAGAGGATGAGATGGCTGGATGGCATCACTGATGCAATGGACGTGAGTTTGGGTGAACTCCAGGAGTTGGTGATGGACAGGGAGGCCTGGTGTGGTGCGATTCATGGGTTTGCAAAGTCGGACATGACTAAGGGACTGAACTGAACTGAACTGAACTTGGAGCTGCTCTGCCACCTCTGGGTGTGTCATTTAGCTTACAGATTGAGGATTAAGATTTACTTGAATTTGACTTGTCATTTTGGACCCAACTGATTTTAATGTTATGCCCTTGTGTTATGTCATTCTTTCAAACATTGTGCCCTGCCCCTTTCCGTCCTGTTTCATGCTCTTTTCCTGAGCTCCATCCACAATGTTGCCTCTACAATGTTCTGGAAGGACAACCAGAAAATAGCTGATCCTTGGGAGGGTCTAGTCCCAGTCAGTCTAGATATTCAGGCCTTCATCTTCCATGTTTCCTACAACATATGCAACAACAGCATCTCTCAGTGAACCAGCTAGGGCGAGTGACAGGCACACATGCCTGCTAGAAGTCCATCTGTTGGCATCCCTCCAAAGGCAATTGGGCTTCCAGGGATAATGTTTTCTACTTTAGGAGTTAGCCATGCAGGCTGTTTAAGCCCAAATCCTTACTACCCTTCTCCTAAAGTTATAAACATACCCCCGGATCAAATCTCTACTCCACTTTTATGGAACATCTGGTCTGTTGCCTCTTACCAATTTGTTCTTAAGCCAATTACTAATTCCTACAACCAGAACCCTGCCCCCTTGTAGGCAACATTGCTCCACCCAGCCTATTATTAAAATACTTTAATGCCCCTAACAGGGCCAGATAACTCACTCCTTTGTCATTACAACTGTTGTGACCTAAAGTGGGTCTATAACAATGAAATGTTTACCATTGGAGACATCCTAACCTGCCCTTATGGAGGACTAGGGGAGGAAATCAGTGACCTACAGTCCCTTAGAGCAGTAAGAGGACAAGGCTTATGACTATTTTACCAGGTTCCCAGTCTCAGGGCACAGGCTTGGATTGCTTTCAGTTCAGTTCAGTTCAGCTTAGTCGCTCAGTCTGACTCTGCGACCCCATGAATCGTAGCATGCCAGGCCTCCCTGTTCATCACCATTTCCCCGAGTTCACTCAAACTCATGTCCATCAAGTCCGTGATGCCATCCAGCCATCTCATCCTCAGTCATCCCCTTCTCCTCCTGCCCCCAATCTCTCCCAGCATGAGTCTTTTCCAATAAGTCAACTCTTCGCATGAGGTGGCCAAAGTACTGGAGTTTCAGCTTTAGCATTATTCCTTCCAAAGAAACCCCAGGGTTGATCTCCTTCAGAAAGGACTGGTTAGATCTCCTTTACATCATGGTATCTATTCCCATCTATGGTGAACAAACTGGCAATGGAGTTAAAATTACAATCTCTAATCCTACCCAACACTGGTCATGCTGGAGACCTTGGAGACGCCCAACTCCAGTCCAGGGGTCCCAGAAGGTCAACCTGTCTTGACCTGCCTGGTGATTTGGTCCTCAAAATGTTGTCACACCTCAACCTGCTTGCGGATCTGCCAGTCCAGGGGCCCCAGGAGGTCGTCACACCTCAACCTGCCCAGGGACACAATTATTGGAAGGCTGACCTGCCTCGATCTGCCTGGGGATTTAATCTGCACGAGGCTGACACACCTCAGCCTGCCTGGGGATCTGCACCCTGACCCAGGAGTGCCTGGGTTACAACAGTACTAGGTAGGCTAAGCTTCAGAAAGACTCACCGCTAAGGAAGTCCACCCATGGAAACAGAAGGAAGGCTATTACTTGTGGGACTCTGCCCAGTCTCAGCAATAACTCAGAAGCCCAATGAGAACCCCATTGCCTTTCTGGGAAGGCAAAAAGAGGCCCTCCAAAAGTTTACCAATCTGGACTTAGACTCTTACAAGGGACAGGTGATTTTTAAGGACAAATTCCTGTCCCAATGTGCATCAGACATCAGAATGAAGTTACAACAGCTACAGCAGCAGGACCCTGCTGCTTCTTTAGATGAGATGGTCCAAACAGCCACCAATACCTTTTATAACAGAGAACAGGAGGAAGGCAAGGCCCAGGAGAGGGAGAAAAGGAAAGAGACAAGGCATGCCCAGATGCTGGCCACCCTCCAAGGAAGCTCTATGGAAAACCCAGAGTCCTTGAAGGGCAATGTCTAATCTGTAGACAGGCGGGGCACTGGGCCGAGGATTGTCCAAACCATGACAGGTCTCCTAAAATGGCTTGCTATAAATGCTATCAATTGGGACACTGGGGGGCACTCTGCACTTGGGACCCAAGAGCCTCAAGGTCAAGCACCAAGCCTTCCCTCACGATGGTTCAACAGAACTGAAGTGGCCTGCTCCAGCCAGCCCACACATCACAGATAACCATCACGGGGCTGGAGCCAAGGGTGCAAATGGATGTGGCAGATAGATCTGAGAATTTCTTGGTTGATACGGAGGCTACTTACCCTGTCCTGAGCTCCTACTGCAGTGCCTTCTCCTCCCAAACCTGTACCATTTTGGGTGCTACAGGAAAAACAACTACTAAAAGATTCGCCCAAGCACTTCTTTGTTGCTGGGACGGACAAATATTTTCCCACCAGTTTCTGGTGGTTCCTGAGTGACCTACTTCCTTATTGGGAAGAGATATACTCACTAAACTGGGGACCACCCTTGTGACAGGAAGCTTTTCAGCCCCTAGAACCCCACAGCTTCTGGTTACTACTGAAGAACCTGTTACACCCTCTCCAATAGAGAGGAAACAAAAACTATGGGAGGACAAAATTAACCCCCAGGTATGGGACCAGGGGACTCCTGGACGAGCCCACCAAGCTGAACTGGTCATCATTAGGTTAGGATCCCACTCGATTTCCTAACCAGAAACAATATCCCCTCAAAAAAGAGGCTCGGGAGGGACTACAGTCTCCAATAAACAATTTCTTGCTTGTGGGCTATTGGTCCCCACCAATTTGCCGAGTAACATCCTGATCCTCTCAGTAAAGAAAAAGGACTGAACCTGGCAAATGGCTCAAGATCTCCTGATCATAAATGAAGCTGTTGTCCCCTTCCACTTCACAGTACCCAATCCCTATATAATCTTGGGAGAAATCCCACCCAGTGCCAAATGGTTTACAGTCTTGGATCTCAAAGATGCATTTTTTTGCATACCACTGGCTAAAGAATCCCAATACCTTTTTGCCTTCGAGTGGGAGGCTCCAGGAGAAAAACACCAACAGATGACTTGGACAGTATTACTTCAGGGGTTCAGAGATAGCCCCCACCTGGTTTGGACAGGCCCTTAGCTGGGATCTCCTAGACCTGGACCTGGGGCCTAATGGGAAAATATTGCAATATGTAGATGAGCTACTAATCTGCTCTCCAGATCAGAAAAATGCCCAACAGGCAATTCAGGTTCTAAACTTTTTGGCAGAGAGGGGATATAAAGTCTCCCATGCTAAGGCACAGATGGTCAAGACAAAGGTCACTTACCTGGGAGTTTTGATTACACACGGGTCCAGGAGGCTGTCCTCTGATTGGGTACAAGGAATCCTGCAGTCGCCCTCCCCCATGACTTGGAAACAACTGTGAGCTTTCCTGGGGCTAACTGGGTATTGTAGAATCTGGATACCCAACTATGGTCTAACAGTTCAGCCATTATATGAAAGGGATGGGATGATTCAATCCCACTGATGTGGGGAACTCCTCAAAAGAAGGAAGAGGCTACACTAAAACAAACTTTAACTCAAGTACCTGCCTTGAGGTTGCCAGACCCAGAAAAAGCATTCCAATTTTATGTCCATGAAAGAGAAGGAATAGCCTTGGGAGTGTTAGCTCTAAGGTTGGGATCTGAGCCCCAGCCTGTAGATAATTTATCCAAGAGGCTTGACCCAACCGCCCGAGACTGGCCTCCCTGCCTTTGAAATCTTGCAGCTATTGCAATCCTGAAAGAAGATTCTTTAAAACTCTCTTTTGGGGGCAAACTAACTATTTTTATCAGCCACCAAATGAAACAACTCCTAAATGGGAGAGGCCATTTATAGATGTCTGATCAAAGAATCCTCAGATATCAAGTAGTGTTGATGGAAAATCCAGACCTCACTATATCCCCTTGTGAGGTTCTTAACCCAGCCATGCTCTATCTCCTTTCACTCTTCCCTAGAAACCTTGGACCACTGGATGAAACCCTGAGAGTGATTGTTGGAAGATCCTCTGACCAGTCCTGAGGAAATCTGGTACACTTATGGAAGCAGCTTTGTCTTGGATGGAAAAAGAAGAGCCAGATATGCAGTAGTCTCCAATTTTGAGACTATAGTGGCTAAACATTTGGCCACCAGATACTTCAGCTCAATTAGCCAAGCTCATAGCCCTGACTTGAGCTTTAGAGGTGGGAAAAGAAAAAAGAGTAGCCATTCACGCTGACTCCAAGTATGCCCTTCTGGTGCTACATGCACGTGCTGCTATTTGGAAAAAAGAGGCCACTTGACCACTCGAGAGTCCCCAATCAAATATGGTGATCAAATCCTTAGACTCTTGGAGGCAGTCCATCTGCCCTCTGAGGTTTCAGTCTCCCATTGTAAAGGACTCTGAAAAGGGAGCACAGAATGGCATGAGGGAACCAAGCAGCTGATTAGGCAGCTAAGAGAGCAGCATTACAGAACAATGACCTAATAGGGGTTGTCACCTTAGTTCCACAGACTAATTTGCCAGAAACTCCTTCATATAATGAAGGTGAGACTCTTAAATCTAAGAGCGAGGGATTTCAAGAAGGTCATATGGGGTGGTTCCAAAAGGAGAGACTACTTTTTCTGACTGGGAACCTCCAATGAAAGTTGGTTAACTTCTTATATGTCACCATTCATTTAGGGGAAAAAGGCCCTCCGAAGATTACTAGAAAGGTCCTTCAGAAGAACAGATCTCAAAACAACTATAAGACAAGTGACTTCCATGTGTCCCACTTGCCAATTAAACAACCCCCATGGAGCTCAAAGACCCCAGTTGGCCCAACCTGTCCAGTGACATGGGGCCTACCCAGGAGAGGACTGGTAGATGGACTTCACCCAGATTCCAGTTTCTCAAGGGTATTAATACCTATTAGTCATGATAGACACATTCACAGGATGGATTAGGCTTTCCCACCAGACTAAGAAGGCTGAGGAGGTGGTAAAAAAACTGCTCCATGAAATCATTCTGAGATTTGGTCTGCCCAGGTCATTACAAAGTGACAATGGGACATCATTTGCTTCTAAGATCACCCAAGTGGTCTCTAAAGCATTGGGCATTACTTACTATCTCCATTGTGCATGGAGGCCTTAGTCTTCAGGAAAAGTAGAAAGAGCCAACCAATTCTTAAAATCAGTGATAAAAAAGATAACCCAGGAGACCTCCCTGGGACGGAAGGAAACCTTACCTATAGTTCTCCTCCATACCCATATTGCCCCTAAGGAACAGGTTGGTCTTAGTCCTTATGATATGCTATATGGGAGACCTTTAGTTTATGTCAATGACCTTTTCCTAGATCCAGAGGCTCACACCCTCCAGTCTTATACCATGGACATTGGTCAATTCCAACAGGATATACGCTTGTAGGGTGTGAACCAGGACCCAAAAGATTCTAAGGAGTCACCACTATCTGCTCCAGGGACTCAAGTCCTAATTAAAGTCTAGAAAGGTGGGGCCCCAAAGGCTCAACTCCAGCCCACATGGAAGGATCCCTACCTTGTAATACTTTCTACCTCCACAGCAGTCAAGGTACCAGGACATGACTCCTGGATTCACAACTCACAAATCAAGCCATGGAAGAAAACAGAAGAGGACACTCAATACACCTGTGAGCCTCTGGGAGATCTCAGATACATAAGCAGGACTACAAATGAGTGCCATTCTAATGAATGCCCCCCAAATCTAGTTTCTGGGGATAAGATTTCTAAGGATAGCTCTAAAGAGACAACACAGCTTGGTAGGGGTTGTACTCCAAAACAGACAGGAGATAGATCTTCTGATCCCTAACAAGGAGGGATTTGAGCCATCCTGGTGATGGGAATTTGGAGTTGCCTAATGCCCCTACTAGTCCTTGTTATGACATATTGATGATGTGTATGATTGCTCCATATATTATCAATTGTCTAACCCCTTTTGTCTCTACCCAGGTCAACAAGCTACAACTTGCAGTGCCAGTTCAACAAGGATGTATGAAACTACAGCCGACCATGGAAAACATCACTCACCCTTAGATGGACACCCCTATAAGGACTCTGAGGCCTGAGGCTAGCAAGAGGGGGAGGCCCAAGCCCCTCGTCATCCTAGTTCAGCAGGAAGTAGCCAGAAAGACCTCGACATCCCTATTCCCAAAGAACTGGGCCTCCCATCTCTTGAGAGGGGAATGTTGGGTAGTTAGAACAGGAAAAAGGAGTCCAGAATGGCGGTGGCTAAAAGACAAGAAAGGGAAAAGCCTGTGAAAACAGAACAAAGGAAGGTCTAAGGACTGGAGTGAGGACCTCAGGTAGAACAAATAGCACTTCTGGCTAGCCCAGTTTACATAGGGCAGGCCCAGGGGGAGGAAAAACATATAGAAAGAGGAGCCAAAGGACCAGGGGCCTCTCTCCCGCTCTCCCTCTTCCTCTCTCCCACTCCCCTGCTCTCCCTTTCTCCCACACCCCTGCTCTCTTGCACACTCTCTCTCACTCTGTCTTCTCTTCCTGTCTTTTGGGTCGGCATGCTTGGGTCGGCATGCTCTTATGCCTTGAGGATATAGTTTCCTTTATCTTCTAAATAAAACAGCTGTAACACAGAGCTGTAACACTGATCTGTCCGAGAGCTGACACACCGAGGGCTTTAACGTCCATCCTTTCAAATTTTTGTTGTGATGAGACAGAACCGAGGAAATTACACACTTCCCTGACAGGATAGATGACAGTCACATAGGATAAATTATCAGCTACATCAAACAGAAAATCTTTATCTCTTCTCTCAGGTCTGGTCTTATACTGAGCTGAGTCTCCTAACTTCGATGAAAAGAAATGTTTTCAGAAAGATTTCTCCTGCCTTTGCTTAGAGGGTTTAGGCAAATACTTATGATCTTTAATTTCTGTTACCTATTTAAACTCTCGAAGAAAGAACCATGTTGGTTTAAATAGTGAGCAATCAGAAAAGCATGACCTAATGTGGGAGATTCCTCATAATACTTCCTCATAGGCCAGCCTCAAGACTGATCACTCTCAGCTCAGGGATCCAGGCCTGGTTCAACCTGTAGCCTTAGGGTAAAGTCATGCCAAGGATCACATGATGTGTATCATGTATCACATGCTCTAACTTAGAAAGATAATGAACTCCTCAGAATAAGGGAGGGTCCATGTCACTAGCCAATGGTTTGCATGACATAACTACCAGTAAAATAAGACAAGGAACTGTTAGGTAACTTGAATATGACTTGTTATACGTCAAAAGAGTTTAGAAATAATAAGGTAAGTTTTACATTCAGTCAAAAAAATATTTTTAGGTGGAAAAAAATTACAACACAGGAAAGAACAGTAGGGTCCAGGCAAAGGCATGAAAGCAGAAATAAGTAAGATAAATGTGGGGTGGCTGGAGGGGTTTAACTATATTGATTAGTTTCTACAAAGGATTGCTGGGGCCCCAGGCATTCAACTAATGGCTCCTATTTAAGCTTTGTTGTTGTTGTTTAGTCACCAAGTTTACTAAGTTGTTTAGTCACTTTATGATCCTATGGGTATTTAAGCTATAGGCATCAACTAAAATGTACATTCTCATTCAGAGAGGCTTTCTGTGACTACCCATTCTTAAGGAGATACATAATGTTTTCTGCTCTTAAACCATTCTGGTTTTTTTCTCCTTTGTAGCATTTATCAAATATTGCAATATAGATTTACTGTTATACTTATTTGTTTGACACAGTCATTAAGTATATTAATCTGGAGAGTGATTGCCTGGATTTCAGAACTGGTTCTGCCACTCACTAGCTTTGTGACCTTGGACAACATTCTCTGTATCTTAGTTTCCTTATCCATACACTGGAAATAAAAATACTGTTCCACACTGGGTCATTGTGAAAGCAAACAAAAATATATACATTTTAAAATATTTTATATGTTTATACATTTTTAATATTTTTTTTATAAAATATAAACCTAATGTCTAATAAGAAGAGCAGATAAATAGCTTCAGAAGGAATGAAGAGGCTGAGCCAAAGTGGAAATGATGCCAGCTGAAGTTGTGGATGTGTCTGGTGGTGAAAGTAGAGTCTGATGCTATATAGAACAATACTGCATAGGAACGTGGTAAGTCAGTTCCATGAATCAATGTAAATTGGAAGTGGTCAAACAGGAGATGGCAAGAGTGAACGTTGACATTTTAGGAACCAGTGAACTAAAATTTTTTACAACACAGGAAAGAACAGTAGGGTCCAGGCAAAGGCATGAAAGCAGAAATAAGTAAGATAAATGTGGGGTGGCTGGAGGGGTTTAACTATATTGATTAGTTTCTACAAAGGATTGCTGGGGCCCCAGGCATTCAACTAATGGCTCCTATTTAAGCTTTGTTGTTGTTGTTTAGTCACCAAGTTTACTAAGTTGTTTAGTCACTTTATGATCCTATGGGTATTTAAGCTATAGGCATCAACTAAAATGTACATTCTCATTCAGAAGGCTTTCTGTGACTACCCATTCTTAAGGAGATACATAATGTTTTCTGCTCTTAAACCATTCTGGTTTTTTTCTCCTTTGTAGCATTTATCAAATATTGCAATATAGATTTACTGTTATACTTATTTGTTTGACACAGTCATTAAGTATATTAATCTGGAGAGTGATTGCCTGGATTTCAGAACTGGTTCTGCCACTCACTAGCTTTGTGACCTTGGACAACATTCTCTGTATCTTAGTTTCCTTATCCATACACTGGAAATAAAAATACTGTTCCACACTGGGTCATTGTGAAAGCAAACAAAAATATATACATTTTAAAATATTTTATATGTTTATACATTTTTAATATTTTTTTTATAAAATATAAACCTAATGTCTAATAAGAAGAGCAGATAAATAGCTTCAGAAGGAATGAAGAGGCTGAGCCAAAGTGGAAATGATGCCAGCTGAAGTTGTGGATGTGTCTGGTGGTGAAAGTAGAGTCTGATGCTATATAGAACAATACTGCATAGGAACGTGGTAAGTCAGTTCCATGAATCAATGTAAATTGGAAGTGGTCAAACAGGAGATGGCAAGAGTGAACGTTGACATTTTAGGAACCAGTGAACTAAAATTTGCTCAGGAATGAGCAAATTTAGATGGCCATTATATCAACTACTGTGAGCAAGACCCTTAGAAGAAATGGAATAGCCCTCATAGTCAATACAAGAGTCTAAAATTTAGTAGTTAGGTGGAACCTTAAAAATCACAGAATGATCTTTGTTAATTTCCAAGGCAAATCATTCAATATCACAGTAATCCAAGTATACAAGCCAATCAGTCATGCTGAAGAAGCTGAACAACTCTATGAAGACATAAAAGACCTTCTAGAACTAACACCAAAACAAGATGTTCTTTTCATCATAGGGGACTGGAATGCAAAAGTAAGAAGTCAAGAGATAACTGGAGTAATAGGTGAGTCTGGCCTTGGAGTACAAAATGAAGCAGGGCAAAGGCTAATAGAGTTTTGCCAAGAGAATGCACTTGTCATTGCAAATACCCTCTTCCAACAACACAAAAGATGGCTCTATGCATGGACATCATCAGATGGTCAATATCAAAATCAGATTGATTACATTCTTTGTAGCCAAATGTGGAGAAGCTCTATACAGTCAGCAAAAGCAAGACTGGGTGCTGACTGTGGAGCAGATCATGGGCTACTTATTGCAAAATTCAGACTTAAATTGAAGAAGGTAGGGAAAACCACTAGGCCTTCAGGTATGACCTAAATTAAATCCCTTATGATTATACAGTAGAAGTGACAAATATATTCAAAGTACTAGATTAAAGACAGAGTGCCTAAAGAACTATGGACAAAGTTTTATATTATTGTACAGGACGCTCTGATCAAAATCTTCCCCAAGAAGAAGAAATGCAAAAAGGCAAAATGGTTGTCTACAGAGGCCTTACAGTTCATTTCAGTTCAGTTCAGTCACTCAGTCGTGTCCAACTCTTTGAGACCGCATGAATCGCAGCACGCCAGGTCTCCCTGTCCATCAACAACTCCCGGAGTTCACTCAGGTTCACATCCATTGAGTCAGTGATGCCATCCAGCCATCTCATCCTCTGCCATCTCCTTCTCCTCCTGGGCCCAATCTCTCCCAGCATCAAATTCCTTTCCAATGAGTCAACTCTTCGCATGAGATAGCCAAAGTACTGGAGTTTCAGTTTCAGCATCATTCCCTCTAAAGAAATTTCAGGGCTGATCTCCTTCAGAATGGACAGGTTGGATCTCCTTGTAGTCCAAGAGACTCTCAGGAGTCTTCTCCAACACCACAGTTCAAAAGCATCAGTTCTTCGGCGCTCAGCCTTCTTCACAGTCCAACTCTCACATCCATACATGACCACAGGAAAAACCATAGCCTTGACTAGACAGACCTTTGCAGGCAAAGTAATGTCTCTGCTTTTCAATATACTATCTAGGTTGGTCATAACTCTCCTTTCAAAGAGTAAGCGTCTTTTAATTTTTTGGCTGCAGTCATCATCTGCAGTGATTTTGGAGCCCCCCCCCAAAATAAATTCTGACTCTGTTTCCACTCTTTCGCCATCTATTTCCCATGAAGTGATGGGACCAGATGCCATGATCTTCGTTTTCTGAATGTTGAGCTTTAAGCCAACTTTTTCACTCTCCACTTTCATTTTCATCAAGAGGCTTTTTAGTTCTTCTTCACTTTCTTCCATAAGGATGGTGTCATCTGCATATCTGAGGTTATTGAGATTTCTCTCTGCAATCTTGATTTCAGCTTGTGCTTCTTCCAGCCCAGCGTTTCTCATGATGTGCTCTGCATAGAAGTTCAATAAGCAGGGTGACAATATACAGCCTTGACATGCTTCTTTTCCTGTTTGGAACCAGTCTGTTGTTCCATGTCCAGTTCTAACTGTTGCTTCCTGACCTGCTTGTAGGAGGCATTACAAGGAGCTGAGAAAAGAATAGAAGTGAAAAGCAAAGGAGAAAAGGAATGATACACCCGTTTGAATACAGAGCCTCAAAGAATAGCAGGAAGAGATAAAAATGCCTTCTTAAGTGAACAATACAAAGAAATAGAGAAAAACAATAGAATGGGAAAGACCTGAAATCCCTTTAAGGAAATAAGAGATACCAAGAGAACCTTTCATGCAAAAATGGACACAATAAAGGACAGAAAGACTATGACTATAACAGGAGTAGAAGATATTAAGAAGAGGTGGCAAGAATACATAGAACTATACAAAACAGGTCTTAATGACCCTGACAACCACGATGGTATAGTGTCTCACCTAGAGCCAGACATCCTGGATTGTGAAATCAAGTGGGCCTTAGGAAGCATTATTACAAAAAAAGCTAGTGGAGATGGTGGAATTCTACCCGAGCTTTTGTAAATCCAGAAAATGATGTTGTTTAGGTGTTGCACTCATTAGGTCAGCAAATTTGGAAAACTCAACAGTGGCCACAGGACTGGAAAAGGGCAGTTTTTATTCCAATCCCCAAAAGCAATGTCAAAGAATGTTCAAACTACCCCACAGTTTCACTCATTTCACATGCTAGCAAGGTAATGCTCAAAATCCTTTAAGCTACACTTCAACAGTACATAAACTGAGAACTTCCAGATGTGCAAGCTGAATTTAGAAAAGGCAGAGAAATCAGAGATCAAATTGCCAACATCCATTGGATCATAGGAAAAACAAGGGAATTACAGAACAACATCTATTTTGATTCCTTGACTACACTAAAGCCTTTGATTGTGTGGATCACAGCAAACTGGAAAATTCTTAAAGAAATGGGATTACCAAATCACCTTACCCATCTCCTAAGAAATCTGTATGCAGGTCAAGAAGCAATAGTTAGAAATGAACATAAAACAAGGACTGGTTTTCCAAACTGGGAAAAGAGTACATCAAGGCTGTATATTGTCACCTTGCCTATTTAATTTATATGCAGAGTACATCATGCAAAACGTTGGACTGGATGAAGCTCAAGCTGGAATCAAAATCACCAGGAGAAATATAAATAACCTCAGATATGCAGATGACACCACGCTAATGGCAGAAAGTGAAGGGAAACTAAGAGCCTCTTGATGAAGTTGAAAGAGGAGAATGAAAAACCTGACTTGAAACTCAGTATTCAAAAACCTAAGATCATGGCATCCATTCCTATCACCTCACTGCAAATAGATGGAGAAAATATGGGAACAATGACAGAATTTATTTTCTTGGACTCCAAAATCACTGAGGATGGTGACTGCAGGCATGAAATTAAAAGACACTCGCTCCTTGGAAGAATAGCTATGACAAAACTAGACAGCATATTAAAAAGCAGAAACATCACTTTGCCAACAAGGTCCATATAGTCAAAGCCATGGTTTTCCCAGTAGTCATGTATGGATGTGAGATTTGAACTATAAAGAAGGCTGAGTGCCAAAGAAATGATGCTTTCAAACTGTGGGCTAGAAAAGATTCTTTAGAGTCCCTTGGACAGTAAGGTGATCAAACCAATCAGAGTTCAACATGATTGAGTGACTGAATAACAACAATATACATATGAACAGAAAATAACAAATGTTGGCAAGGATGTGGCAAAAGTCTGTGCACTATTGGTGGGAATGTAAACCACTATAGCTACTGTGGGAAAAATAATATGATTGTCCCTCAATAATTAAAAATAGAATTACAATGTTTCAGGAATCCCACTTCTGACTATATGCACCAAAGATCTAAAATCTAGGTCTCAAAAAGATATTTGTATACTCATGTTCATAGCAGCATTATTCATAATAGACAAAATGTGGAAGCAAACCAAGTACTCACCTACAGATAATGGATAAGTGAAATATGGTGTGTGTGTGTGTGTGTGTGTGTGTGTGTGTGTGTGTGTACGCAATGAAATAGTATTCAATCTTACGAAGTAAGAAAATTAGGACATATTGTACAGCATGGATGAATCTTGACAACATTTTGCCAAGTGAAGTAAGCCAGACACAAAAATACAAGTAATTTTTTATTCCACTTATATGAGGAGCTTAGAGTGATCGAAATCAAAGAGAGAGGAATGGTGGTTTCCAAAGGCTGAAAGGAGAGGGGAATAGGAACTTATTTAATAGGCATAGAATTTCAGATTTTCAGGATAAAAAGAGTTCCACACATGTATAGCAGTTATGGTAGCACAGCACTATTAATGCTTAAATGTCACTGAAGTGTCCAGTTAAAAATGGTTAAGACGGTAAATTTTATACATATTTTACCACACTAACAAACAATGGATAAAAATACAATTAACCTTTGAAAAACATGGATTTGATCCGCATGGGTTCAATTGTAAATGTTTTTCAATAGTAACTATTACAAGTAGTTTAATAGCTATACCCCAACATAAAATGAAAAGTTAAAAAAAAATGCTACAGTAATACATGATGCTAACTTGGTTGAATCTGAAGATGTAGAACTGTGGACATGGAGGAATCTCAGCTACTATGTGGTGGCTGTAAGTTTTATGAAGATTTTCAACTACACGGAGGATTGGTATTCCTAACCCTTATGTTGTTTAAGGGTTAACTGTAGGTATAAGTAACCCTAGGAGCAATAAGATATAGCTAAAAAACTAGGGAAAAAGAGACTACAGGGACCTGAATCTCACTCTGATCGAATGAAACATGTAAGTAACTTTTCTTTGTAACAAGGTACTGAAAATGCTACTATACTGAATGCTAGCTAGAGTATCATACAGGGAGCTGTTATCAAGGACTAAGGGAGAGTGTGAGGGGAAGGTTAAACATACTAAACCTTTGTTCCACTCAAAGAGTCACAACAAACTTAGCCATTGATGGGTAATATTTGTCCTGTATATTGATGAATAACGGCGATGTTTCTAATAGAATACTAATATAAGAGTTAAAATAACAATATGTATTCTGTCCTCCATCCAGACTCAAACTTTTCATAGACTGGTTGCTCACTTGCTCTCTTCTTCAAATTATAAATACTTAATATTTTGTTTAAAATATACGAATATATCTGATATATTATAGCTATATTATGATCATAGGCTCATATTATATTTTTAATTTGTAGGTAAAAAAACGGAGATTATAGAATTACTCTTAAAAATCACTGGTTCTTTGATGAATGAGGTGGTAAAAAAAAATCTAGTAGAGATGTTAGGG
>SJYC01031718.1:0-10154 GCA_006408675.1 Madoqua kirkii | reverse complement strand
CTGACTTCTCCCTTGAGCTACAGAGTGATATATGCAATGGTCTAGATGACATACTTTCTTGGCTCTTCATATATAACGTAGCCAACACTGAGATCTTCCTTTTATATCTGTCACCTAGCCTCCAAACCTGCTCTCCTTTCAGGCTTCTCCATCCCACGGCAGCAACAATATTCACCTAGTCACTCAGGTCAGAAATTTTGAGCTTTCCTTTATCCTACTTTTTACCTCTATTTCTTCGGCAAGGAATATACATCTTCATGTATGTCAGACTTCCCTAAGGCTGCTATTACCAAGACTTGTACTCACATTACTGTAGCAGCCTCCTAACTAGTCTCCCTGCTTCTGCCCACCAACCCCCAAATTCACTTCTCATACAGCAGCTTTGGAGGTCCTTTTATGTGTAGATTATGAAACTCTCTTCTTTAAGCTCATCAATGCCTTGCCAGGGTCCTCACAGTAAATTCCAAACTTCTCCCCTGCCAAACTTCCCTGGTCTGGGCTGGGCACAGCTCTCTGGCTTCAGCCACAGCACAGCTCCCTCCTTGCTCATTCCACTACAGCCCTACCTGCCTGTGTCGACTGCTTCTCCAGCCTTAAGCTTGATGTTCTGTGGTGGCCTTTGTGCTTCCTCTTGCCTCGGTATCCAGTGTTTGCTCAGATCTGCTCAGGACTCTCCCTCTCACTTCCTCTCGTTCTCTGCTCAAACACTACCTGTGACCAACATGGTTTTAATGTTCCTCTTAGCTTGGCTAAGCTTTACATGAGTTTCTTCCTAACTGTAGACCCTTGGCCTCTCTTTTCTTTCTTTCTCCCTTTAGAAAACTGGCAGTGTTCAATTCTCAGCCTCATTTGAGGTGTAAATCTTCCTACCTCCTGCCAGTCTTACAACCAAGGAAGGTGTTTCTCAAGGACCTGGGAACCATCCCTTTGATATGGAAACATCATGGAAGATGGCACCACTGTCTTCCAGTCTCAATGGGAGGACAAGAGCCTAAATTCTCTAAGGGAAAATTAGCAAACACAGATGGCTAAATCACTTGACTGCCTACCACTAATATCCTCTAGTGCTTTTCCACTAGCTCAACTCAGTAATTAAAAATTCTCCTGCCTTTGATGTCACCAGAATTCAATCAGTTTCTTCTATTGACCTCCCTATAGTAGTCTTGAATAAAATCTCCTGTCTTTTTAATTCTGCCCAGCGCAATCTTTCTTTGACATCTTCTCAGAGAATCTGCTCTGACTCCTATGTCTTGAATAGCCTATTCCCTCTGTCCTCCCCATACCTAAATCTAGTCCCTATTTATGCCTCAGTCTGCTTTGCTTTTCTTCAGAGCACTTATCACTACCTGACATTCTATTAATATTACTCATTTATTTACTTATGGTCTCCACTAAAATATGAGCTCCATGAAGCTGGTGGTTTTGCTTTTACAATGGTGGATACCATTGTATCCTCCCCACCTAGAAGTGTACCTGGCATGTCATAGGCTCACAGCAACTGTGTGGCCAATGGGGAGGGAAGGAAGGAAAGCCAGTCAGCAGGTTAGAATTAGGGATTTTAAAAGACTGAACATGGGAGAAGAAATGTAAAAGAAGATTCTATATTTTAAGTTCTGCCAATCCTGTATTTTCTCAGGCTTCTTGAAAGCTTAGGACATTTTCTTCTTTGCCTCAGTATTTTTTTAAAAATAACATCTACATTTTAATTCTACATAGTTTTCTACAAACATTAGGTTGTAATTAAAGTTCCTATCCCATGTTCACTTCTTTCCCCAGTTTGAAGCTTTCAGACCAAACCCAGGAAACGGATAATGTTCCCCCCAGATAGCCCAGTCTTCTCTGTGAACAAGCAATTTCCGTTTATTTCTTCTCTTTGTGCGTGTGCGCTCAACTGTGTCTGACTCTTTGTGACCCCATGGACTGTAGCCTGCTGGGCTCCTCTTGTCTGGGATTTTCCAGACAAGAATATTGGAATGGGCTGCCATTTCCCCCTCCAGGGGATCTTCCTGACTCGGGGATTGAACCCTCATCTCCTGCATCTCCTGCACTGGCAGGCAGATTCTTTACCTCTGAGCCACTGTGGAAGCCCATATTTTCCCTTTTTTGGGGGAAAAGTCTGTGCTTCATCTTGTCAACCACTCTCTCAATTTCCAGGTAGGCTAGGAAAAGAGAATCTACTTTTCCGCTGGCCATTCATGGCCCTGGATCTCAGAGAGTATGGAAAAGTTAATTCATCCTTTCGCTCAGCAAACAGTATGGAGTCATGGGCATATAAGAGTAAATAAAAGCTGAGTAAAAGCTGAGGTGCCTTTGCTGCCCCTACAGTTATCATGGAATGCTCATTCTCATGATGAAGATATACCTACACTTATCACAGGGATGTGAAATGGGGATTACAAGAAGGAACTAAAAGGGCAGGAGTAGAAGAGCCTAATCAAGGAAGACCAAGGCTTAAAAGATACATGGGAGCAAGCCAGTAACGCAAGAAAATGCTACAGGGAAAACAGGACCATATGTCAAAACATAGAGGAGAGAATAGGAGAATCAGGGGCTATTTAATTCAGTACAGAGAAAGGGGGACTGGTGAGAGCTAAAGATGTTTAGGATTCTGGGCTTTTGAGGACAATGAGGACATTGAAAATTATAAGGATTTCTGCCTTTCAGAAAGATTATTCTGACTGACAGTGAAGTATACACCACAAGGGACCAGAACTGAAGCCAGGAAGATATTCTGAGGACAGTTTTAGGAATCCAGGCAAGGTACCTTGGAGGCATGAGTTTGCAGAGAAATAAATGGATGAGTTAATTATAAGATTTGGGCTTTGGATGTGAGAAAACAGGGCAGGGGAAGAATTACCATTGGTTTCCAGGTTATTATTGGGCCTCCATTCACTGAGACGAGTAAAACTGGAGGAAGAGTAATGTTCAAAATAAAGGCGTGAGGTTCACTTGTTCTGTTCAGGGCATTTAACCATGACCCATGTCCTCTTGCTCCCTAGCACAGGTAGGCAACCAGTCATAAACTTCAGGGTTACAAAGGTTTGCAAACTACTGTGTTCACCCTCAGCTCAGGTTGCCAATTATATTTTATAAGCTGCCTCCCAGTCATTTCTTATTGAGAACAGAGAAAGGGTTGCAGTTTGGATGCTGGAAATTGATGAGTCGGATCATCTTGGTTGTAGCAAAAGTCTAATGCATAGCCAGTCACCTTTTGAAAGTGACCCTTGATAGGAGGCCACAGAACCTCTGCCTTATTAGGCTCTTGCTAGTAAAGTGTAGATTTCAAGATGTGGCTTACGATTGCATTTCACACTTGTCTTTTTTCTTCTCCTTTCCTTTCTCTTTGGATGTGAATCTTAGAGACACTATAGATGGAGAAAAAGGAAACAAGCTCTCATGGAGAAAAGACTAAAAGATGTCAGCAACTCTTTTCTCAGACAAGAGTGCATGGCAGGGAGTTGTCCTTTTCTATATCTGTAGCTGGTCAGGCAGCTCACACTACTCTTGATGGATACATTTCAGACTCATTATTTCCTCTTTGGAACACTGGACTTTCTTCATATTGAAAGACTCACAGTGGCCAAGTTAGAAAATAGAAGGGTACTAGTAATTGAGTGCTCCTTTTAGGACATAGCTCAGAAGTGCTGAATGGTGGAAACAGGTTTTCATGCTGAGTCAACTTCTGCAATCCAGGCTAAGTTGTTAGTAAGGGATTTCTTTCTTTTTTATGGCTGCTGAACATGTGGAATCTTTATTCACCTGATCAGGGATCAAACCTATACCTCCTACAGTGGAAGTGTGGAGACTTAACCATTGGACAGCCAGAGAATTTTTCACTATTAAGAGTCGGACACAACTTAGCAACTAAACCAAGGGATTTCTAATCACATGAAAGTACTGGAGCTTTAACTTTTAAAGGATGCTTATTTATATTGCAGTGATGAATGTCTGAGAGAATGATGTCTAGGTAAGACAGAAAAAGCAAATAACAACAAAAGTCATCAAATCATTTGGGTACTTGATGGCACAGGCAGGATTGCTGGGCTAGGAAGTTCCAATTCCAACACACACACTGAGAACATCCAGTAAAACTCACTTACTGCCTCATCAGTTTTACACACATAAGTATTATAAGTTCATTTCCAGGATGAACAAATAATAGAGAAAGGAATAGAAATCTTAGTATATATAAGATCTCCATAATTGAGTATATATGTATTCCTGGCTTTTTTGATATTCTCAAATATCTTTTTCTGTTTGTCTTGGGATTTAAATCATAGTAATATATCTGGCTACTTTTGCTAGCACTAAATGAAAGAATAGGACTTCCTGGTGGCTCAGTCAGTAAAGAACCTGCCTGCAATGTGGGAGACCTAGTTGCATTCCTGGGTTGGAAAGGACATGTCCCCCTGGAGGAGGACATGGCAATCCACTCCAGTATTCTTGCCTGGAGAATCCCCATGGACAGGGGAGCCTGGCAGGCTGAGTGACTAAGCACAGCAGCACATGCAAATTTGCTGCATATGCAAATGAAAGAATATGCAGATTTCAAGAAAATAAAGTCCTTTAGGCAATAGTTCTAAAGTCCTAATAAAAACAAATTTTGCTCATGCCATGTGAGATTAAAATGGTTTCTTATGTTAGTTTTTTTTTTTTTTTAAGAAATAAAAATACACTAGTGAAAGAAAAATTCTGGACCTAAAATTGAGTATACTTCTATACATGTTTAATCTTTATTTGTAAATTGACTTTGAAATAATGTTAAGAAATAATCTAGAGTGGTCCAAAACTGAAACTGAAGTTATTTAACAAATCCAGAAAATCTAGGAATATTCAACAAAAATAGTACATAAATGGTTTTGTGTTACCTGCCAGTTCTGTTTCTCTAATGAACCTTTACAAGCATGCCCAACCTAAGCCTTCCACCCAGGTCCACCAGAGAATTTCCTTCCTATCATTGCCCCACTAACTAAAGATTATATATGTGTGTGTGTGTGTGTGTGTGTGTGTGTGTGTGTGTGTGTGTATGTATGTATGTATGTATGCATATATGTAGTCGCTATCATCACTAAAACCTTAGAACCCCAGCACTTTCTCCTCTTTGGAATTTGCTGATTTCACCCTAAATCCAATTTATGTTTAGCATACAGCAATCTGCTTTATTTTCCAGGTAAGAAATCTTGGACAGGTAAGACAAACTAAGAGTCTGAATTTTGCTCACTTCTAGAGTCAACTGGTGGTTTCACCTCATATTTAGCCTGTAGAAATTTACCTGCTTTTCCAAGTGAGGAATCTGAGGGCAGGCAAGTTACAGAGAACAGTCTAAGTTCTCATCACAGTGACAACAGCTAGGTCATCTAAGCTAATTCTGTTTCCTAAGTCTTAAGGAAGTCCAGTCTATTCTGACTGTTTAGTTTAGACTGAGGCTGAATCTATCCTCAGCAACTGGCAACTCACAATTTCTCCCCTGTGCTTTCTTGATGTATACACAGAATGTGTGTATACAAGTGTAAGATGCTGTGTCTATGTGTAGTTATCTGTGCTCTTTATAGTGTTCTCTCTCTCTAGATCCTTCAGGTCAAAATTCTTAAATATTTTCTCCAGTTCTTACTGATGAATAAAGAACACCAACCCTCAACAATGGTCTCTTAATTAAGACTTATCCCTCTGTATTCTAGAGTTGTTTTTTTTTTTTTAACCTAGTTAGCACTAGTGGTAAAGGACCTGCCTGCCCATGCAGGAGACATAAGAGACATGGGTTGGATCCCTGGGTTGGGAAGATCTCCTGGAGGAGGGTGTGGCCACGCACTCCAGTGTTCTTGTCTGGAGAATCCCATGGACAGAGGAACCTGGTGGGCTTCAGTCCATAGAGTCACAGTCAGACACAATGGAGCGAGTTAACACACACAGTTACTTCTTTGAGCACATTTCTTTGCATACATCCAGAATACCTGCTTCTTTAATGTTTAGTAATTCCCCCCCCCCCAGCTTTATTATGGTATAGCTGACAAATAAAAATTATATACACTTAAGATGTAAAACATGGTGATTTGGTATACCTTTACCTTGTGAAATGATTATACAACCAAGCTAATTAGCACATCCATCACTTGACACTTGACATGTGTGTGTGCATGTGTGTGTATTGGACAGAGGAACCTGGTGGGCTTCAGTCCATAGAGTCACAGTCAGACACAATGGAGCGAGTTAACACACACAGTTACTTCTTTGAGCACATTTCTTTGCATACATCCAGAATACCTGCTTCTTTAATGTTTAGTAATTCCCCCCCCCCCAGCTTTATTATGGTATAGCTGACAAATAAAAATTATATACACTTAAGATGTAAAACATGGTGATTTGGTATACCTTTACCTTGTGAAATGATTATACAACCAAGCTAATTAGCACATCCATCACTTGACACTTGACATGTGTGTCTGCATGTGTGTGTATATGGGGGGGAACACTTAAGATCTACTCTCTTAAATTAAGTGTACAGCACTATTAACTAGAGTCACCATATGGTACATTAGATCTGCAAAACATATTCATGTTGTATCTGAATTCTGTGCTCTCTTACCAAAATCTTCCCTAGGTAATTGCTATCTTATAAAACAACTTTATATAGACTCTTATAGCAATAGGTCCTCTATTAATTAAAAAAACGAGATGACCGAAATAGATGTGCCCCTAAAAATGGGGAAAATTCACCATAGTGACTGTTCTATAAAATTAAGCAAATCAATATTTACCAAGGAAAGCATTTTCAGCAAATAAACCCTATCAGTGTTTAGCATCATTTAACTACCATGGGCTAAATTTCACAGTCTGTAATTTTGAGTAAATTACATTGGTATCTCTAGTTTCCTGGAACACAGAAAAGATACTCCATGCATATAGTTCTGGGAATGCTGTAAATGAGAATTTAGTTTTGGAAAAAAACATCTTGGTATAAAAAGGCCCTGAGCTAAGGTTAAATGAACTGAATAAGAAAGAGCTAATGAAGAAAGGGAGGTAGGGAGGAAGAGAAAGATGGGAGAGGAAGAAAGACACAGAAAAGGAGGAAAGCAAAGAAAGAAGAAACAAAATAGGGAGGGAGGGAAAAATAAGCATGGGAGAGAGATGGGAGGGAGTAAAGAAGATATACATAAAAAGAAACAGGAAAGTTACATTGAAAACTACTGTAAAAAACTATTTGAAAGGATTTGGTTCAGTTAGATGGACAAGATTCAATAAAGAGCAATATGGTTGGTGCCCAAAGACACTCAGAAAAATCAAGACCCATCAAGCCTGAGTACAAATAGTTTTGCAGAAATTATAGAGAGATGGTTCTAAGTTTTGTGAAGATGGATCATCTGGCCAACTTGGAAGTGAAACAGAAACATACACAGGTAGAACTTGACCATTAAATTAAAGTGGCATTGACTCATTTTAAATAATAAGTCTCTGTGTTAGTAAACTAATTTCTATATTGTTTGAACATCTTAGACATGTAAATTATACTTTGCAATTCGGTATTTTGGCTTTGTGTTTACATTAGTTCAGGCTCAAGTCATTCCTTCCCAGTCATTAATATGTAGATTACATTACTAAGCCTCCTTCACTTTTCAGTGAAAAGAACATTGTGAGGTTAAATATAACAATATGAGATCAATGTAGAGGAGCTACAAGAAATTGATTCACTTAAGTGAAGGAGAATGAATAAATATTTATATTGAACAAAATAGAGACTACATCTTTACGTTATATCTAAACTTGGAATACTTAAAGGAAAATAAGCTTTGAGAGTATAAAATGTAAGGAGGTAAACAACTAGATAAGTCATTACAAAAGAAAATACAACTCAAAGTCTTAAGATCCTTCAATCCCTCTATGGATACATCTTCTACCATTCAATGTTTTAATAGATACTATTTCTATCAGTATTTCATAAACATTCAAGATTATAAGAGGAAATTGTCTTCAGAATATATCCCCATCATGTACTCCTTTAAACACAACTAAGTTATGAATACTTCTGAAAGAATTTTTAACTTTTGTAGGCTAAGTTGTAAGCAATTAATTTCTTAAAAAGTCATCTAGCTACTTCTTTTAAAGCTCTAATGCTTTGATATAAAAGTACCACAATATTTAATTACAGTTATACCTTGAAAATTTTCAACTATAATATATGCTGACCATTAAGTACTGTTTTACTAATAGTCTACTGAGTTTTCATCTTTTTCATGACTTCAAATGATTCAAAATTTCTTTAAAGAGAGAACATTTTTGCTCTTTTCCTACAGTTCTGCTATATTCCTAGAAATCTCTTGTGTCTTGCATAGAATTTGGATCTTGTAGTTTATGAAATTCTGTAAATGATATGAAGCTAACCAGTGTCAACCACTAGAACTAATCCATCACATACAGTTGTCACAGCACAAAGAATGTCAATTATCTCTCACAAAGTAACTGAGATGGCAAAATCGATCCAAGAAGGTACAGCAAATTATCTTCTAAATATAGCATGAAAAGCTGGAGTCTGTGGTATTCTCAAAAGTTGCTTCCCTAAGGAAAAAGCCAAATGACAGTCTGTTGCACAACACAACCGATACAGAGATTTGAGCCATGAATAAAAGTCTTTTAAAAAGGGAAAATTCCAATGTATCTCAAATGGAAGAATCCAAGTATAATGAAGAGGTGAAGAAGAGCAATAGCTTTCAGTCACGAGCTAATCTCTTTTTCTTGTTGGCCCACCAAAACGGGATTACGTTAGTTTTCCAACTCTAGAGAGAGGATGGAATAGCATCCACCTAGCATGCTTTCATTTATTCCTGATTTTATATTAAAAATCCAATCTCTCACAATTGGGGTTTATGCGGATGAATTGTGACAGAATCTAAAACATAGTTTTAGCGATGCTTTATGTAGAAGGTTAAGGTCAATTGCTTTGGATTAGCATTATAAAAGAAGTAAAATACTCACAAAACATCACCTAATAGAGGGATATTGTTATTTGCATACACCCTGAAGGCCAGATATATACAATATTTATGTTAGAATTTGCATCATTTAGTCTGAGTAAACAAGGTCAGCAGCATGACTTATTTGCTAACATTTATTGAGTGTTTATTATACAAGCACTAGGCAAAGCAATGGTATATAGTTATGAATAAGCTTAAAAAGGACTACTGTCCTCATGGAACTTATAGTCTGTAGAATAAAATGTAATTCTTAAGAAACATCGTACTAAACATCTGTCAAGGGATCTCTCTTTGTGCTTCAATGTTGAGATGTCTACCTAACTATATTAAGATAAATGGGCTTTGTCCTGACAGTGTGTAATTGTCTTAAAGTAGTGAAAAGCAAAAGTGTTAGTTTCTCAGTCATGTTAGACTCTGTGACCCCATGGACTATAGCCAGCCAGGCTCCTCTGTCCATGGAATTCTCCAGGCAACACTGGAATGGATAGCCGTTCCCTTCTCCTGGGGATCTTCCCAACTCAGTGATCAAATCCAGGTCTTCTGCACTGCAGGCAGATTCTTTACCATCTGAGCCACCAGGGAAGCCCCCCAAAGCCATATCCAGCATGGGGCCCTAAGTACAATTGCCTGCTGGGGTCCAGCCCCAATGGATCCAGGGTGATTTGAAGGTGGGGACGAAGTTGGCGTCCTTGGAAAAATACATATTTAGTTACAGATATATAGAGAGATTATAAATGGGTAGTGTAGTAGGAAAATTAGTGGAGAAAAAGAAGCTGAATAACTTGGTTTACATGGAATAGCATCCATGCTCCAGATGGCACTTCAGCCAAAAAAACGGGGAGCAAGAAGGAATGACATGGGGGAGTCAGTCTTTCCAGGAACTGATCCCATTTCTTTATTTTCCAGGTTTTTTTATATATCTTTTGTTACATATAGGGATGAATACAGAGTCACGTGGGGGTCAGCAGTCCTGACCTTTGTCAAAACCAGGTGCTTTACATAAAAAATGTCTTAAGGGTTTTACATCATCTTCACGCCATTTCTGCCTGCTGACATTTACAACCAGTTCTTTCTGATAACCAAAAACTTATTTTTTCCAAGGGTGTTTTTTCTTAAACCAGGCACCACCCTCCAAATAAAGTTGCATTCCTATAGGGTGAGGGTGTAGTGAGTTACAATCAGGAAAGA
>SJYC01031717.1:0-32721 GCA_006408675.1 Madoqua kirkii | reverse complement strand
AATACTGGAGTTTCAGCTTTAGCATCATTCCCTCCAAAGAAATCCCAGGGGCTGATCTCCTCCAGAATGGACTGGTTGGATCTCCTTGCAGTCCAAGGGAGTCTCAAGAATCTTCTCCAACACCACAGTTCAAAAGCATCAATTCTTTGGTGCTCATCCTTCTTCACAGCCCAACTCTCACATCCATACATGACCACAGGAAAAACCATAGCCTTGACTAGACGGACCTTAGTCGGCAAAGTAATGTCTCTGCTTTTGAACATACTATCTAGGTTGGTCATAACTTAGAACATGTCAAAAGTCTTTTAAAAACATATAGAAAGCATAAGCTTTTTGAATCATAAATTCCCATTTCTAAAACACTTTTCTCCCCAAATTAAAACTATACTCAGAAAAAGAGATCAGATTTGTGGTTACCGGAAGTGAGGGGTGGGGGAAGGGAGAGCTGGATGAGGGCAGTCAGAAGGTGCAAACTTCCAGTGATAGGATGTCAGTCCTGGGGCTTGCCTGATGGCTCAGATGGTAAAGAATCTGCCAACAATGCAGGAGACCTGGGCTTGGTACCTTGGTTGGGAAGATCCCCTGGAGAAGAGAATGGCTACCCACTGCAGTATTCTTGCCTGGAGAATCCCATGGATAGAAGACCCTGGTGGGCTATGGTCTATGGGGTCTCAAAGAGTCTGACACGACTAAGCGACTGAGCATGTTATATATGAAAGTTGTTAAGAAAGTAAATCTTAAGAGTTCTCATTGCAAGGAAAACTTTTTCTTTAATTTTGTATCTATATGAAATGATGGATGTTCACTAAATTTATTGTGATAATCACTTCATTATGCTATACGCCTTAAACTTGGTGCTATATGTCAATTATATCTCAATAAAACTGGAAAACATTTTAAACTATATGCAAAGACTTCATAAATAAATTATTTTAAAACATTCATATTCACATTATTGGGAGGTGCAGATACAACTAGGATTGTGTCAGCATTAGACAGTGTGACAACTGGTTCCACCGACTACTGCCTGTCTGTCTGCATTCCCACCATCTCCTCAGCAAAAAAGGCTGTACATATAGACACACTTTCCCACAGTCATTTTCTTCCACATACTCATGCATAAATTCTCTCTTTCTTCCCCCTTGTAGTCTCAGCTTGTCTTTAACAAGCACACACTAGATTTTCTTCTTTTAATATTCCTTTGCTTTCCTACATCCTCCTAGACTAAACCATCAACTGTCTTTTTTAAAAAGCTATGCACACAAGCATTTGAATGCAAATGTTTATAGAAGTTTATTCACAAATTCTTCCAAATGGAAACAACCCACATGTTCACAAATGGGTAAATAAGTACTACAAATATATCAGTGTATGTGTGTCCATAACATGGAATTGTATGTGTGGATATGAAAGAATTGGTATGTGGAGCAACATGGATGTATGTGGAAAGTATTATGCTGAATGAAAGAAGTCAGATTCAACGGATTGAATACTGTATGATTCTACCTAGATGATGTTGCAAAAAGGCAAAAATAAGGAACTGCAAAACAGGTTAGTTGGCTCTGGGGCTGGGGAGAAGGGATTGACTAGACAGGAACATAAAGAAAATTCTAAGGGTGACTTAAATACTGTATATCTCTATTGGTACATGTACATGTTTTTCAAAATTCAGTAACCTATATATCAAGAAAGGATGCATTTTACTGTATGGCAATTAACTTGAATAAACTGAAAACTTCTGGCAGATTGGTTTTCAATTTTCTACAAACACTCACACACCCCACAATACATACACACATACACACACTCACAGAAAGCAAGAGAAGACACAAGAGAAGGGGAGAAGTAAAGAGACTATTAGGATGGAAAAGGAAGGGAGATGTTTTGTTCAGATTCTTTGGTAAAGCAATATAATTCCTAGTTGACCATAAGAGAAATATGGTGCTTAACTGCCTAAAGTTGTCAGCTACGTGTCAAGAACATATCAGCAGAATCAAAGATCTCTCATAAAATTTGAGAGGGTCCCTAAAATAAGAGTAAATAAAGTATATTTAAGATAAAAATTATATCGTTATAAAATAAAATAAAACAAAACATCGATGCCTCTCTCCACTTAACGACAACACTATTCTGAATTCCTTCCAGACCAGAAGGCTTGTGCTTTGCTGTATAGCTCTCTTAGGATAAAAACTGGTATACTCAGACCTCCCCCCTTGCCTGTCCTAACCTGAAAGCCAAGGAGTCAGCAGTGGGTAACTGTTTCCAGCACCACCGTCTTCAGAGACACAGCCATTATCCAGTTCAGGTCATGGTCATGAAACAGAGGGAGTGACTTGTGTTTTTGCCATCTAGAGAGTGTAAGTAAAATTAATACACAGGATTACATTGGAAATCTACATTTGGCATGAGATTTATTTTCCAATCAGAATGGGGAGCCCACTTGCAAAATATTTGGGCCAGGTTGTATGTGTGAGACCAAAGACAGCATGGAAAATCCTGGTCTTGAGGCAAATAATGGTAATGTAGCTCACAGAAGGAGGCTGGCTAAATTATGGGAAAAGTGACTTCTAGAAGGCAAAGTCTAACGGTGTAAAATCCATCCCTGCTCAATCCCATCTCCCCCTGCCCCCACTCTGGGAAACCCCAAGCCTATCTTTGGAACACTCACATTAGTGTTCTGGCTTCTTGCCCAAGAACTTGAAAATGAAAGGATAAAAAGTGAGCTTGATGTTCTCTGCTAGGCATAAGTAAGTCTCCTTTCTTCTTCAACACAGGCCCGGATCTCCACTGGGGATTAAAGAGTAAGAATCCAGTATTTTTAGTAGAATGATTTGAAGGCAGCATCATATGGATTTAGTGGGAGCCAAAGGATAGGGGCCCCCTTTGGTCCCTGGGGTCTGTTTCCCAGACTTTGGCCATGCTGTTTTCACATATGGGAAAATCAGGTGGAGTTTTCTTTCCAGTCTTAACATCCTCCGGTTAAACCATATGCTTGCATTTCTCAGCCACTTCTGTTCAAATATGTTTTCCTAATGAGGCATTATATTCCTATAAAATCAAGCTGTTTTCCCTCCAAAAGAATATTTTGTTTAAAAAAACTTCCAAAACCCTATTAGTGTGTGGACAATAACATTACATTATTTTAAAAAACAGTCTGCAATGATATTGCCAAATACTGGCAATAATAAACTGCCAACTACAATTGTATCGCCAACTACAATTTATTTGTGTTCCCCAAACATATCTTTGGAACATGTTTTCCCACAGAATTTACTACATGTGATAGGTTTCCAGGCTAGCCCTTACAATTGTGCCTAATTAAACGGGAAAAAAAAGTTTGTAATACTGTTGTAATAGTTATAATAGTCAAAGAAAAATAAAACCAAAAGCTTTGGAAATTATTAAGATAAAATGACAGTGCAAGAAAACAAAGCCCAAAAAGATTACAGAAAAAAAAACCCAATAATTAAACACATGAAAACAAACAAAAGTCATAGTTACAGAGAACAGATTGATGGTTATCAGAGAGGAGGGCGTTGGGCAAAATGGGTGAAGGGGATTAAGAAGTAAAAACTTTCAGTTACAAAATAAGTAAGTCCCAGAGACGTAATATATAGCCATGGGTAATACAGTGAATAACTTTGTAAGGTGACAGATGGTAGCTAAATTTGTTGTGGTGACCGCTTTACAATGCATACACATGTTGAATCACTATGCTGTATACCTGAAACTAAACTAAACTATTGATTGTCAATTATGCCTCTGTTAAAACATAACAAAAAATCGAAAAGTCATTTATCTCAAACATGGGTAAGTCAAGAACAAGTGAGTGAACTGGAGGAAAGTTTTTGCCTTGAGTTATAGAAAGATTTTGAGGGGGATTTCCAGGCACTTTGAAGGCTTGAAAAATTTATGTGTGTTTTTTAAATTAGATTACATTCCTATCAAGATGAACAGATTTTATTATCCTTGGTGTAGCAATTTGTTAATATTCGGCTTCATTTGGGGTGTGAAGTTGATAGGAAGAAAAAACTGAAGAGCAGTGCTTTTCTTGAGGCAAAGAAGACTGGATGTTTTGCAGTCTCCTTTCTCTATGGGAGAAACAATGTCCCTTTCCACCCTCCCTACACACTTCCCCCTGGTGACCCATTTTTCATCTATAGAGAGACCTTCACATATATCTCATGACTCCCATCAAGCTGTCCCAAGTATTAAGTAAGCGATATTTGTCCAACACATACAATCACTTCCCTAAGATTTCCTTCCCAAACCCACACACCTCCAGAAAACAAAAAGAAAAGAAGCCCTCCTTTTAATAAGAGCATCCCTCTCACCTCCCTAGTCACCTGGGCCGAGTACTAAGGGTTCTTCACCCCGGAGCCCATTTGTGACCAGCCATCATATCCTCTCAAATGTCCCTACCCACTGCTTCTCAGCTTTGTTCCCTCTGTCCCACTCCCAGCACCGCAGCAAGCATTCAGTTGTTACGTAACTGCTCTCCCCGCCAGCCAACTTCCTGTTGCAGTCCATTTTCCAGACAGCCAACGAAGCAATCATTGCTCTGTTCAGAATCCTTCAGGGCTGCTCAAGGGTGATTGCATGCCTCAGAATAAGTGCAGGGGTGGAGGAGGTGCTTGCAAGAGAGTGCTGGATAAAATGCAAACTCCTGGGCTCTGCCCTGGGACCAGCAATCTGAATTTTTGAAGGAAGGGAATCTGATAAGACCTAGAAATTTACATTATAAGGAAGTTGAGGTGGATAAAGAAAATGTGGTACATATATATAATGAAGTACTACTCAGTCATAAAAAGAAATGAAATTGTGCCATTTGTAGAGATGTGGATGGACCTAGAGTTATACAGAGTGAAGTAAGTGAAAAAGAGAAAAACAGATATATTAATACATATATAGAGAGAATCTAGAAAATGGTATAGATAATCTTATTTGTAAAGTAGAAATAGAGACATAGATGTAGAGAACAAAGTGTGTGGATAACAAGGGGGGCGTGGGAGGTAAGATGAATTGGGAGGTTGGGATATACACTACTAATACTACATATAAAATAGATAACTAGTGAGACCCTACTATATAGCACAGGGAACTTAGTGCTCTGTGGTGACCTAAAAGAAGGAAATCTAAAAATGAGGGGATATATGTATACTTACAGCCGATTGACTTTGTTGCACAGTAGAAACTAGCACAACATTTTAAATCAGCAGCTGCTGCTGCTGCTAAGTCGTTTCAGTCGTGTCCAACTCTGTGCAACCCCATAGACGGCAGCCCACCAGGCTCCACCATCCCTGGGATTCTCCATGCAAGAACACTGGAGTGGGTTGCCATTTCCTTCTCCATGTAAAGCAGCTAGACTCCAATAAAAATTAATTTAAAAACAAGTAAGTTGGGATAATTTTTCCAGTGCACTTAGGCTTGAAAATCATGGACTTAGGAGAAGACATCCATTCCTTGAAACAGAGTGAAAGGTCATCTGTGCTCTTCTGTGGTCCACTTGGAAGCCTCCTCTCATCTCAGGCAGTCCTCTGTCTCCTCCGCAGAGTGCCATCTCCCAGACTCCTTTGCAAGCATCTCTGCCCTGCCTGGAATGCCCCCTCTGGTCCCCATTTCCTTGGTGAGCATGATTCACCTTTCAATTTCCAGCAGGAGCTGGTAAACTGAAGGTTTACCAAGGTTTCTGAGGGTGCTCATGGCAATTCTTAGGGTACATTTCAGTAGCTATTTTCTATGTTTCCTTTGGTTACCATTAAAGGTATCCCCAGAAATCCTCCCCCAGTCCTCATTTAAAAATAGAACCAATTATCTCATTAAAAATAAGACATAAAAATAAGTTCATGGTTGCCCCAAATGACACTTATAGCAGGCCCGTGTCTGAGCCACACAGAAATAGGCTTTTCTTTTTTTAATGGTTGTGTAAAATGAAAGACTCTCAAAAAGCAAGAATAATCATTATTATTTGTTCTAAAATCCAAATGTATATTTTCCATCCTTTTTATTTACAATATAAAGTGCTTTTCTCAGTAAATCAACAAATATGAGTATTCATGTCACCAAGTGCTGATGATTAAAAATAATTACTTTAATGGTAGCTGGCCCGATGCCAAACATGATCAGGTTTTGCATTTCAAGCATGATCATGGATAATTTATATCTCCTTTTGCACCAGTACCCCACTATTCTTAATGGATTCTATTTTAGTTTTTATGAATTAGTAGAAATTTAGTGCCTAATATTATAGTCCACCATTTGCTTTTAGAATCCACAGAAATATCTTTTTTTTTTTTTTTTAAGTAGCATGGTTCGACATCACATAATTCTTCAAGTTACTTATTTAAAATGTTTAGGTTTCTGCTTTCTGTGAATTCTGAATGGAGGCACAGAAATGGGGTAAATAGGAGGGGAAAAAACAGAACCAGGTGTCAGGCCTTCTGGGGCCTCTTCTTTACTCAGGACACTCTGAGGCCATGTTGGCAGGCAGTCTCTTTCAGAAAGCACAGGACCCCTCCAAAGGCCTGTGCCAGCCTGAGGGCCTGGAGTCTTCACCACCCAGGAGGCTGCCTCTCAGTGTGAGAGAAGGTGGGGCTGTCTTGCTCCCTTTATTTTTCTTACTTCTTTGAGCTTTCATAAGTAATCAAAATATGTCACAAGAGGGTTATAAAGAACTGTAGCAAGTTTTTAAATGTTGCTATCTGTGCTCAGTTTCTGTCGTGTCTGACTCTTTGCTACCTATTGGACTGTAGCCTGCCAGGCTCCTCTGTCCACAGCATTTCCCAGGCAAGAATACTGGAGTGGGTTGCCATGCCCTTCTCCAGGGGATTTCCCGACCCAGGGATCCAACTGAATCCGCACTGGCAGGCGGATTCTTTACCACTGCACCAGCTGAGAAGCCCGTTTTAAATGTTTACATTGAACAAATTAACACTTTCACCAAAAATGTAATGTAATGGTATTATTCATAAAATGATTATAGGATTTATTAACAAGAACTGTATTAATATGTGGTATCCTAAAGGCAATGTGGCCCAGTAATAGGAATACAGTTTAAATCTGTATAATGCTTTTCAATCCTGTCTATTTATCCTGTGACACTAATAGGAATACAGTTTAAATCTGTATAATGCTTTTCAATCCTATTTATTTATCTCTGTGACACTATATGGACAAATGACAGCATTGAGTCATTTGAATTTAATGTCAAAAGTAAAGATTTGATGCCCCAAGTGAATGCAAGTTCTGTCAAATGGCCCTTTTGGTTTCCGCACTAGATAGATTTGTAAATATGTGTCAAGTAAATGCACTTTTAAAAGTATTCACTGCTGGTAAGATCAGGGGAGAGAGAGATGCATGCCCTAGAATTTTGTTTAAAAGATAAGCAGAGAAGACTCAGAAATGTTACCAAGTCAAGAGGAGGCTCTACTGGTGCTGGGGAGAGGGAGCAAAAGGGTTAAATGAGCAAAGATCCTCCAGGTATACAAGCCTGGGGCAACCTATCATAAACATTGAGTGTAACTAGAGTCGTGCTAGCCAATGGTAAGTGGTGAGAAGACGGGGCTTTATTTGCTTATTCTTTTGACAGTAGGGAAATGAACAGTAGGTTGGATAGTGACTTCATTTGTAATATCATCCTTAGGAAGACTCATGATGATGCTAAAGGAAAGAACATTGGTACCATATTGAAGGATGACTTGATTCCAATTCAAACTATTCAGTTCCGTTCAGTCGCTCAGTTGTGTCTGACTCTTTGTGATCCCATGGACTGCAGCATGCCATGCTTCCCTGTCCATCAGCTACTCTCAGAGCCTATTCAAACTCATGTCCATTGAGTCAGTGATGCCAACCAACCATCTCATCCTCTGTTGTCCCCTTTTCCTCCTGCTTTTAATCTTGTCCAGCATCAAGGTCTTTTCAAATGAATCAGTTCTTTGCATCAGGTGGCCAAAGTATTGGAGTTTCAGCTTCAGCATCAATCCTTCCAATGAATACTCAAGATTGATCTCTTTTAGAGTGGACTGGTTGGATTGCCTTGCTGTCCAAGGGACTCTCAAGAGTCTTCTTCAACACTACAGTTCAAAAACATCAGCTCTTTGGTGCTCAGCTTTCTTTATAGTTCAAATCTCACATCCATACATGACCATTGGAAAAGCCATAGCTTTGACTAGATGGACCTTTCATGGCAAAGTAATGTCTCTGCTTTTTAACACATTGTCTAGGTTGGTCATAACTTTCCTTCCAAGGAGTAAGCGTCTTTTAATTTCATGGCTGCAATCACCATTTACAGTCATTTTGGAGCCCCCCAAAATAAAGTCAGCCACTATTTCCATTGTTTCCCCAACTATTTGCATGAAGTGATGGGACCAGATGCCATGATCTTCATTTTCTCAATGCTGAGTTTTAAGCCAACTTTTTCATTCTCCTCTTTCACTTTCGTCAAGAGGCTCTTTAGTTCTTCTTCACTTTCTGCCATAAGGGTGGTGTCATCTGCATATCTGAGGTTCTTGATATTTCTCCCAGTAATATTGATTCCAGCTTGTGCTTCATCCAGCCCAGCATTTCTCATGATATACTATGCATATAAGTTAAACGAGCAGGGTAACAAAATACAGCCTTGACCTACTCCTTTTCTTATTTGGAGCCAGTCTGTTGTTCCATGTCCAGTTCTAACTGTTGCTTCTTGACTTGCATACAGATTTCTCAAGAGGCAGGTCAGGTGGTCTTGTATTCCCATCTCTTTCAGAATTTTCCACAGTTTGTGGTGATCCATACAGTCAAAGGCTTTGGCATAGTCAATAAAGCAGAAGTAGATGTTTCTCTGGAACTCTCTTGCTTTTTTGATGATCCAACGGATGTTGGCAGTTTGATCTCTGTTTCCTCTGCCTTTTCTAAATCCAGCTTGAACATCTGGAATTTCACAGTTCACATACTGTTGAAGCCTGGCTTGGAGAATTTTGAGTATTACTTTGCTAGAGTGTAAAGTGAAGTGAAGTGAAGTGAAGTGAATTCGCTCAGTCGTGTCCGACTCTGCGACCCCATGAACTGCAGCCTACCAGGCTCTTCTGTTCATGGGATTTTCCAGGCAATAGTACTGGAGTGGATTGCCATTTCTTTCTCCAGCAGATCTTCCTGACCCAGGGATCGAACCTGGGTCTCCCGAAAACTGTGGGACTGGACATATATTTTATATAGTAGGAAGAAATGACCGAGGATGTTCCATCTGCTTTGGGAAGATAAACCAATGCATGACAGTTTACTAAGTTGGACAGAAGGAGAAGAAGACTTTTACCACAGTAATTACCAAAAAACGGCTTCCGGGTTGGCTCAGTGGGTAAAGAATTTGTTGCAATAAGGGAGACACAGGAGATGTGGGTTTGATTCCTGGGTTGGGAAGATCCTCTGGAGGAGAGCATGGCAACTCACTCCAGTATTCTCGCCTGGAAAACCCCATGGACAGAGGAGCCTGGTGAACTGAAATCCACAGGATTATAAAGTCAGACGTGACTGAAGCAACTGAGCACACACCCCCAAACAGAAAAAGTTACCCTGAGGATCAATGGGTTCTCCCACTTTGCATGGCCTAGAATAAATCTCTTGGTATGAAAACGGCCCTGGACAGTGACACTCCTTGTCCCCCAGCCTAGCCAAGTTTCAGGGCTGGTGACCTCTCTCCATTTGGACAGTCAAATATGTAGGAAAGAGCCCTTCCATTCATGCCAGTCAAGGTGAGATAGGTGTAGGGATCCAAGCCAAAGCAAGCCACCTATACCTTCTACCAAGGCATCTGCACCATCTATAGATACCCCTCTGTGCATGCTTAATTGTGTCCAACTCTGTGCGACCCCATGGACTGTAGCCCTCCTGGCTCCTGGATCCATGGGATTCTCCAGGCAAGAATACTGGAGTGGGTTGCCATGCTCTCCTCCAGAAGGGAATGGAACAGGGACAATCAGACATCACAACCCATGGGCCCTAAGCCCACATCCCTGGTGATTTTTCAGCTATTCCTTGTAGTTGTGAAGTAGCACTTGGCTGGGTGGCTCAGGGATGAGGACGCAGAGAATGACCATCCCTCATGCTCATGCATGATGGTGGGTCAGCGGAGGTTCCTGAGCTTGCCGCTGCAGCCTCCTTCTGAAGAAAGAAGTGACTCTGGGTAATCTGATGGTGCATGGACAATAATCCTACTCTCCAGACTACTCCCTTGCTGTGTATGTGTGTGTGTGTGTGTGTGTGTGTGTGTGTGGCACACCACAGGACTTGCTCTTGGAGCCAACACTGCTGCTGACTATACACATCACTTCCAGTTCACCAGTGGGCTCGGAAAGCCCAACCATCTGTGGTCCCCAAACTCTGCTTCCTCAGAGCACCTTTCCCCTGCTTACTAGGATTAACCTCCACATTGGCTGCATATTGTCACCCTGCTTATTTAACTTCTTTGCAGAGTACATCATGAGAAACGCTGGACTAGAAGAATCACAAGCTGGAATCAAGATTGCCGGGAGAAATATCAATAACCTCAGATATGCAGATGACACCACCATTATGGCAGAAAGTGAAGAAGAACTAAAAAGCCTCTTGATGAAAGTGAAAGAGAGTGAAAAAGTTGGCTTACAGCTCAACATTCAGAAAACAAATATCATGGCATCCAGTCCCACCACTTCACGGGAAGTAGATGGGAAAACGGTGGAAACAGTGGCTGAGTTTATTTTTCTGGGCTCCAGAATCACTGAAGATGGTGATTGCGGCCATGAAATTAAAAGACACTCCTTGGAAGAAAAGTTATGACCAACATAGACAGCATATTAAAAAGCAGAGACATTACTTTGCCAACAAAGCTCTGTCTAGTTAAAGCTTTGGTTTTTCCAGTAGTCATGTGTGGATGTGAGTGTTGGACTATAAAGAAAACTGAGCACCGAAGAATTGATGCTTTTGAACTGTGGTGTTGAAGAAGACTCTTGAGAGTTCCTTGGACTGCAAGGAGATCCAACCAGTCCATCCTAAAGGAGATCAGTCCTAGGTGTTCATTGGAAGGACTGATGCTGAAGCTGCCACCTGATGCAAAGAGCTGACTCATTTGAAAAGACCCTGATGCTGGGAAAGATTGAGGACAGGAGGAGAAGGGGATGACAGAGGACGAGAAGGTTGGATGGCATCACCAACACAATAGACATGGGTTTGGGTGGACTCCGGGAGTTGATGATGGACAGGGAGGCCTGGTGTGCTACGGTTCATGGGGTCACAAAGAGTCAGACGCGACTGAGTGACAGAACTGAACTGAAAGAAAGGAAACCACAAACGGACTTGGTAAGCAAGTGTGAATACACAGTGGCAGATAAGAGCAGGGCTGTGAGCACCCTGAAACTTACCATGACTTAACGTAGGTCAGTGTCAATAACCTTGGGCATAAAATGGTTAACTTTTATGATGTGTGAGGCATCCAATTAAAGTGGATGCTTCAAGGTGCTTTCTTGTGGTCCCAGCCAACTTTTAATTGAGAAAAAGACACAGATGTTGGGGTAGCATCTGAAACTCATTCATCTTCGGTGTAAAAGAAATCCTTGAGATCACTCAGACTTCTTAGGAGTGCCAATTTTGCCAGAAATTCATTGTCCCTTTGGGTACTTTGCAACAGGGAGAAGCTTGTGGTCTGAACAGTCAAGTACAACAAATACATGGTTCATTGGAAGAGAACTGACTGTGCTTCATTTTTAATAGTCTAACTTATGTAACCTCAATTATTAATCTATTAACTTATTAGTAATTACAATTATTAATCTATTTTAAAGTATATTCAGATTCAAAAATGTAGTTAAGTTTTGGGCTTGCACCAAGGGGCACCTTCCAGGACTGCTGCTGCCAGTGCCCCCATCTTCAAAGCAAGCCACCAGTGTCCCACATGTCCACAGGAGACTCTCCAACACCAGCAGGCAGTTCATCAAGTAGGACTTTCCTGTCCAGTACAGCCCTGCAATGGCCACCACCACCTCAGGCTGAGATATCTGGTCAAGAATCTTCAGTGCTTTTGCATTCACTGTCAACTTATTGTTCTGGTTTCTCACCAGACAGATGGAGTCCATTATGGTGGATCCAGATGCCAGGGAAGCTGTAACCCAGAGGAACAACTCAGCAGAACGGAAGATCTGGACGTCATTTCTCATGGTGCACATCAGCCTTCTGCTTGTGGAGCTCCTGTATCAATTCTCTATGATTTGTATGTTTCTAAAAGTGGTTTGGGAGCAGGGATGGGAGAGTAAAATGACCTTTTACTACTGTGTTATGTGAAAATTAATAAAGTGAAGCAATTCATATGGTGTTAGCAGGCTAGAAAGAAGAGCTCTCATGCAGTAAAACTGGAGGTCCATTACAAGAATTGTCAATTACAGGCCCCAAAGAAAAATTTTTCAACAGGAGAGTCATCAGTGACAGTCCCCAACAGGAAAAGGTGTACGTTGCATCTCTTAGAATTGACTACCCCCAACAACTCAGTTAATGAGAAAGAGTCATACCCTGATCCCTTACTTTTCTCCAGTGGACTTACTTTCAAAATAATCTTTCCCAACTCCTTTTTTTTTCTCTGTAAAATAATGTTTTTCTTTCTTTGATGGTCTTGTCCATGGATTTTTCTATAGCTTGCTTCTCCCAAATTACAGTTCCTCTGATATTCCTTAGTAAACTCACTTTTACTTGAAAAAAAAAAAAAAGATATAGTTAAGTTCTACTGATCAATAATGTATTTGCCAATTGTTTATAAATTGCTCGATAATATTGTTGTTTTATATACACCAGTATGGAGCATGTCTTTCAGCCCATCATTCATATCCAAGTAAAATCAAAACCTTTTCCAGAGGTATTTCTCTTAAACTTCAATTGATGGCAATAGCTTCCTATAGGTTTAGACACTGGTTCCTGATCCTGGTAATATAAAAGGAATCCAAAGTCTGTATATCATATTGCTCCAAATCATCCTGAGTTTAGTGTTGGCTGTTGCCTTGCTTCTCTGACTTTCCCTAAACAAACCATACTTGGCTACTTCCCCTTACTCCTGTCCCCAGGTACATCCTGTTTGTGTGACAGTTCCTGACAAGGGTCATCTGCTAACGTTTGGCTCTGGTTGTTAATCTGGTGTCTGGGTCCCTAACCTACCCTGCAGAGAAGTAACTGACTGTTTGAGGGACTCTTTCCATGATTATCTGGGTACTTACCTCTTTGATGAATTGTACTCTTTTCCAATTTCCCTTATGCCCATCCGAAAATTCGTTTTCTGGATATCTACACTGGGTGTGCCAGAGACAGAAAATATATCAAGTGATGTGATGTTACTGATTCCCCACCTGCCCACCTCTCATCTTTGCCCTTGGAAAATTTAACTTAATTATACTGATGAATTTACATTACATGTTCCTGTAGTAATCATCACTTTTACAGCTTTCTTTGGGAAGTCTCTTTACCCTGCTTTAATTTTCTTGGTAACATTTACAACTACCTGACACTAAACTTTATATTTATTATCCATTCCTACCATGAGATATAAGTTTCATGGGAGCAGGATTACAACCTTGCTGGCATGTAGCTTTCAGGCAATATTTATAAAATTTTTTAATAAATGTTGAGTGGATAAATTAGCCATATGCAAGAAGAGTTTGCAACACCGAGGAGACAATATTGCTGATTATCAATATAATGTGCCTTCTACAGGAATCTTTAGGACTAGATGTCTAGGATGTTTTGTTATGATATTAGGAGGTGGATGAGACATTGTGCCATACTGTTTAAGAGCACAGATTCTAGATTCTGACTGCCTAGACTTGAATCTGGTTTCAACTCTTAACATCTGCTCAAAATTTTTTGCAACTTACTTAATCTGTGACTCAATTTTCCTTTTTAGAATGGGGGTTATAACAGTGCCCTTTCAAGGCTCTCAAAGGATTGTGGTGAAGATGAAATAAAATAATGTATCTAAAGGTCTGGCAATAGTGACTTGCTCATAGTAAGCACACAATACGTGCTATGTGTTGTAAGTTGAACATGATTACAAACAACAGAAAACTCAGTTCAAGTTGACTTCATTGACAATGATAAAGGACATTTATTGGTTCATGTAACTGGTTCAAAATTGCTTCAGAGGCAAAATGTGATTCAAGCATGTATTGATAAAGGTTGCTCACATTTTTCTGTAATCCACTCCTTTCTACTCTTCTCTCTTTGGAGATGTTTTTCTTCATGGCTGGAAGGTATTGCAATAATTTTTAACTTTTACCACAACAGTGCACTACTAAAAAACAGAGAGGCTCTCTTTAGATAAGTGTGGAGGGCTGGGGAAGTTCCTGCCTACAAGCAATATCTCTGAGAGTCTCCTGATGTCTCCTTGGGAAAACTGCATTGCATGCTCATCTTGACCCAATCACTGGGACCTCTGGAATTGGATATATTGATTGGCACAAGCTAATCATGTTTAACTTCTTGGACTGGAGATGGGGTCAGCTTGTACTGAAACCCAATCAAAACTGGGGCACTATTAATTAAACAAAGGGAAAATGCATACCCAAAACAGCCAACATATTTTGTTGATGAATAAACCATAGAGAACTTCTTCAATCCCACTGGTACTATAAAACAGGCAGAAGGAGAAGAAATTTCATCACCATCCCCATAACTTTCACAAAACATTTATTTTCGAGAAATAGTTTACCAATACACTGTAATAGACAGTGTTCTTCAAACTCATGGGTTGCAAATTTTTTTTCACTGCAATTTCTCCCTAGTCAACAGTCCCTCTACCATAAAGATACATTCTGTTATTTTATATTTTCTGAACTCTTTTGAATGTCTTAGTGCACAATATGAATGAGAAACCTTAATCCCTTATAATCCTGGTTTGTATTTTTTTCATTTTTTATTATAAGATATATATATATACACATATATATTACCATTTTAACCATTTTTAATGTATAATTTAATAGTATTAAGTACATTCACAGTGTTGTACAAAGACAAGCACTATCCATTACTAGAAATTTTTCATCATCCCAAACAATTACTCTGTATCAACTAAATAATAACTCCATCTCCCACCTTGCCCTCAGTCCCTGGTAACCTATATTCTACTTTATGTCTCTATGAATTGTGTCTCTATGAATACCTATTCTAGCTATCTCATAGAAATGGAATCATGTAATATTTGTCCTTTTGTGTATGGCTTAACTCACTTAGCATAGTGTTTCTAAGGTTCATCTATATTGTAGCCTGTGCAGAATTTGGATTGTATTCTTAATTGTATAAAAGAAAAGCATCTTTTGCAGTTAATTCTCTTATGTGAAATAAAAAACATAGTGAGTGAATTTAAAGTGGGATGATGATAAATTTTATGTGATTTTTTTTCTTATAAATCTTATGTGACTGTTGATTTGCAGAGGATAATGAAATATAATCCTCATTTTATCCTGGTGACAAAGGTTCATGAGACAGTGTCAAGTATCTAGTTTTGGAAAATGTTCAGGCTGTTTCTTAGTCTTGCTCTGTTGTTTTGTTTAAATGATTTGCACAAAAGCACTGCTTCCATTGTAACCTGTATGACACACTATTATTGACATCTGAGGATTAAGTTCTAATTGAAGTAAGATTTCAAATGGTCTATTATCTATGATCCCTATATAATGATCACAAAGACATCCTAGAGCAGGCAATGAAACAGATAAATATGTTGAAAAGACAGCTAACAGCTCCATTTAGCTCACCCACGCTTGCCCAACTTGACACACGCAATTTATCCCAGACTGATGGAAAGGGAGCATAAAATATAGCCAGAATTTAATACTGTAAGCTTCTCAGATGGTGTTTCCTTGGGCTGAAAATCAGGTGTCTCATTTGCCCAGATATTGTATTCAGATATCTATATGGATGGGCTTTTTGCCCAAACTCATCATAGTTTTAATGTGTTACTCTGGAACTTCTTTGAGAGCAAGGTTAATGGTGAATCTCTCATCCATGTAACATCTTCTATGAAACAAGTGCTCCAGCACAAAGAAAGAGTTGAGAATGTTCACAAAGCCCAAGCTAACCCTTAGGGGAGAAGTGAGAAGTGACTCCAGAAAATATTTAACAAATAATGATAACTTGACATTATTTTTGTAAATGATAGGAAGTAGAAGCTTTGCTGTAAAAGTGACTCTAGTGATTTTTTTTAAGTCTCTAGATTTTTAAAGATCTTATTCCATAGTTTTGCCAGAAGAACATGCCAAAGGGAATCTGCTCCAAGAATTTGAATCTGTTCTGAAAAGTGATTCAGTAGCCTGGATTCCAATGGCCTAAACACAAAACCTGGGCAAGCATTAGACTGTGGTTTCATATAGGGTGGGAACTAGGCCATAGCTGTGGTATTATCTATTTTTATTAGGAACCACACCCCTCTTGCACGTGTATCTCATTTTCTGATTCTTGTTCAACCAGCCACTCGCTTCATCTGGGCTAAAGTGAACTAAAAAATGTATAGAAACTCTACTAGAAAGAAGCCAGTGAAGGAAACCTCTTGTGGACGTGGATTTCATGGGAAATAACCTGCTGCTTCTCACCTCTGTGTCCCCAGCAAGAGTTGAGAGTATGGATGAGGAGGGAACATAGTGCCTCTGCACTCCAGTGAGGGTTTTGCTGGAATCATCCCGGCAGCCAAGGATGTTCTTGTTGCCATCATTTGTCCCCTTGTTTCTGCTTCTCCTCTGGTCCAAACATTTCATCTTCCAAGCTCACCTGGATGAGTCAGACTGGAGCTGCAATTTGCCATGTGAAAAACAGATGCAGATGGACTTAGAGTTTGTCATACAGAATGAATTAAGTCAGAAGGAGAAAAACAAATATCACATATTAACACAAATATGTGGAACCTAGACAAATAATATAGATGAACCTATTTGCAGGGCAGGAATAGAGACATAGATGTAGAGAGTGGATGCATGGACAGTTGGGGGAGGGGAGGGTGGGACAAATTGGGAACCTGCTGTATAATGCAGGGAGCTCAGCTTGGTGTTCTGTGATGATCTAGATGGGAGGGATCGGGGAAGGGGAGGTCCAAGAGGGAAGGGATATTGGTATACATATAGCTGATCCCCTTTATTGTACAGCAGAAACACAACACTGTAAAGCAATTGTGCACTGATATAAAATAAATTAATTAATTTAAAAAATAGCAATGAAAACACCCAGCAATTGCCAAACTTCCTCTTCAAGTAACCAGTTTTAACCAGTGATAAGTCTTGGCTTTTGCTTTCCAAAACAGCACATGATGAAAAGGGTAACAGACACAGAGATGTTATAAACAGGAAATATACCATGTTAAAAGAGCATGACCCACAAATGACAAGGAAAAGTGACCATTTGGTATTACTTTCAAAGGGATCTGACTCTTTGGTATGAGGACTTGCAGCAGGACCAGGATACACCAATTCTGCTCAGGGGGAGCAGAATTGGGTGACTTCCCTGGTGGCTCAGATGGTAAAGCATCTGTCTACAATGTGGGAGACCTGCGTTCGATCCCTGGGTAGGGAAAATTCCCTGGAGAAGGAAATGGCAACCCACTCCAGTACTCTTGCCTAGAAAATCCCGTGGACAGAGAAGCCTGATGTCCATGGGGTCGCAAACAGTCGGACACAACTGAGCGACTTCACTTTGACTTTGACTTTGAGACATAAGAGAAAAAAAAAAAAGTTTTGTTCTCTTTTTTCCATTTGCTTTCCTGGAGGAAGCTCACCCGCTGTCTAATGAATCAGTTTCACCTCTTTCTTGGAGAAGCACTGCTGCCTCTCCTCCTCTCTTGGCAGACTCCCCCTTGCTGGGAATGAGGCGCTACTCTCTGAGCTCTGCAGTGCTCCAGGATGCCCCCAGGAGAGCTCTCCAGGACTGTCCAGTTGACTGGAAGAGTCCGTAGCATGTAACCAAGAGTCAGGGCAGAGCGGAAAGAGCAGGCTTCAGCTGAACAGCAGGGAGTGAAGCCAACGTCAGGAAGACAGTGTCTGGATTGCAAACCAGAGAGGACGCATCTTTCAGCCTGGAACCACTCTATCCCTTCTCGACCTGGAAAATGACCCCTGAGTTGCCAAAACAGCTCAGAATCCTACTTCTCATCTTCCCTTTCCAGACTCTTCCGGTCAGAGTTGGTGACACCTTTTCCCATTACAGCCACTCCCTCTTTCTCTACTCCCTCTTTCTCTTGCACTGCTTACTTTATGCTTTCTCTAGGCAGACTCTGCATCCTGAAGGGAAGCGGTCTTGGCCTATTTTGTTGTATGTTCCCCAAACCAGGAATCACGATAGTGCTGATGACGATGATGAAAGCTAACACTCAGTATAGCACTATGTGCCAGCCATTGTTCTAAGCTGTTCAAATACTTTCACTCATTAACTTTTATAACACTCTTATGAGGCAGCTTCTTTTATACCACTCATTTTATAAATAGACAAAACCAAAACCTCAAATGGTTAAATAGCACTCTAAAGATAAGGGAACAGGGACACGCAACCTCTGAGTGTGGGGACTGCTGGCAGACAAACTCAAGCATTTTGACTCTATCCTTTCTCTGCTGCCAGAGCAAATGGTAGGCATTCGACAATTTTCTCATGAATGAATAAACAGATGGGGGAAGGAACCTGAAACAAATGCCACCCACCAATGCTTGAGATGAATTTTTATCAGTCCTTGAGATCCAAGAGACCAAGTCTTGTTCTCAAATCTTAATTTAACAGAAAATTAATTTTTGAATTAATACATTTCTTGAATTTTTTAACAAGTGTGTCCTCCATATCTGATTTTGATGCAGATGGCCTTTGGCCCAGGCTTTAGGAAACACTGCCTGGAATGAATAAGGTAAATGCAAACAGTGTTTTTCTACATGGCTCATCATTCTTAATCTTCACAGTCAAAGATGTCAACTAAATGGTGAGCATATTTTGTAGGGGCTGGTAATGAAGGCTCAGAGCCACACTGGTTGGTCAAACTATTCTGTCACAGCCACAAGGACATGACCCAAGAAAGCCTCCATGACTAGAGAATCCAGTCCATATGCTCCTATTATAGGAAAGCTGCAACAGATAATAATATTTGGAGGGCAAATGATGTGGTGCACATATGAACACCACTAATGATCAAATTATCTAAGCCAGGGTGCCATCGATCTGAGTTCTACCTCTTCACAAATGGCATTTTCATAAAATGAAATGGTGTTCCAAAGCTTCTGCCAAATGAGTAGCATTTTGGTTTTTTAATGTGGATGGTTAGAAAATCATCCATGTCCCACAGGGCCCAGAAGAAAATTAGCTACATTTGAAAATATTATACCCAAGCCCGCAGACTCACAGCTCTGCTTTTCCAATCTGTTTTCTTCCCAGAGGATGTGCAGCGAGCATGTCAGAGAGGTCAGCATTCTCCACTAAGCCCTAGAAATAAATCATCCAGGTGTTACCTGTCAGGGGCAGGGAGGATTGGTGACGTATGTGGTCTCTGCATAAGGAAACTTGCAGGTTGATTTCCTGAGACGCTGGCAGGTGGGTAGAATTCTGCCATAAATATTTCTTAAAAAACCAAGAATCCGATTTGTTTCTGCTCAAATAGGCAAAATGTCACTGAGCTCCAATGTATCAATACCAAGGAAAGCAGGTGAGTGGAATGTGACCTTTTCTGTTCTTCTACCATGTGTGTGTATCACCAGTGCTCTTGGCCCATTCACACAGGCTCGTATAATCATTCTTAAATGACCCCATTGTGTTGAAAGATTGGTTAAGGTTCTGGTGAGATGATGAAATGAAATCTGTGCTGCCTAGGGGAAAAACACTAAGGAAACACAAATTTTAAATGTGGATGGTGTGTATGCATACATTTTTGTGCTGACTGTGTGTTGGAACAACGTGACTTTTGCTATCGGGATGACTGGCAACATGCCAGTAATATTGAGATATAATATTGCTAGGGGATTATTGCAAAATGCAGATGCGCAAGCAGGAATCTTTGATAAATGATATGCACATCCACACATCAGCAGAGTTTTTATTCTTTTCACTCCCAAGTCCTCACCAATGAGGCAGGCTGATAGGATATGGTGATAGGGGATCAAAGGAGTTTGGGGGATGGCCATCCTCTGACCTTTGCAAAGTAGACAAACACTCAGAGTTGCACAGAGACATAACAACATACAGTGACGTGGAGACTTTTGTAACCAGACACAGATGTAAACAACCAAAACTGTGCCCAACCCTGCCCCCTTGATTAGTGGTGGCTTCATCCTTGTTTTTCCTCCAAATGAACTGATATTCTAGGTCTTATGAGAATCAGTAGGCTTCCTAAGAAAGATCTTCCTTATCACTGACATTTGGGGACCATAAAGGAAATGGCAACCACTCTTGTGTTCTTGCCTGGGAAATCCCATGGACAGGGGCCTCGTGGGCTACAGTCCATGGGGTCACAAGAGTCGGACATGACTTAGTGATTAAACCACCAGTCTAACCTTCACAGTTAAGATAGCTAAGGGGCCTATTCAAAATTCACATTCAGGTGGATGACTGCCAACCCCAGAAGCTGAGCATTTAGGCTCTAGGTCCTTCGATAGCTGGCTCCTGCCCTGCCCTACCATCTAAGAACAGAAATAGGCAGGATGTCTCCTCCTGATTATTTAACCTTGACACATTTATTTGGATGAAGATTTTTCTAACTTGCATCACCTACCTCCTCTGATCTGGAAGAAAGTAGTCAGAAAACACATCTTATAATATTCGCTGAATGCAATGAATGAATGAATGAGTCATATACCAATGATCTTTACCATTTTTAGTTTATTTTTGTATCAGTGTATTCTTTTTTAATCTAAACTGTGATTTAAAAAAAATATATAAACTGTCAGTTACATTTCTGTTTTTTACTCACACTGCAGTCAGCAAAAGCATCTTCTATGGCACCATCACAGTAACTCACCCTTACAACAGCAAAGTCTACATTCAAAGGCACTCACATCCAGTTTTCCATTCCAAGGGTCTGCTTCTCAGGAGGGCCAATTACAAATGGCAAGTAAATATATAAATATTTATACAGAGACCTTAAAATCCATTTTCTCCGAAGGTAGTCTTTCTGATTGGATTATTACTTATGGCTGTGGCTACAATCAATCACAAATGATGTGAAACCTTTTATCTTTCTCATGCTGTGCACACACACATACAAGCACACATGCACACACAGCACAAAACATGCCTTCTATTCCTTCTGTTTCTCTTCTTCTTAAAACATATGTATTGTTTGAACAACACAAGACTGTCTCCTGCTGCTTTTTCAGATGTCTGTCTGGTGCTCCTGGTTGTTAGGTGCCAGTGCTGGCTACTCTATCATCCAGGGCCTTTCTGGATTTCCCTCACTTGTGGATAGGTGTGAAAAGGCACAGATTTAAGATGGAAAGCGAAGGCAGGCAGTTTTTCTTCCTCTGAGCTCAGAGAAGCCAATTCTGCATTGAACTGGAAAGTCTTTAGCTGCCTCTTTTGATTGCTTTTGGTCCAGGGCATTGGGAGTGCTGTTCCCAGATGAGCACAACAATACTGTGGATAAGACTGTATGGAGAGTGGGCCCCTGGATAGGAAGACATCTGGTTCCCCCTCCTCCCAGCCAAAGTGCTGCCCTGTGTTAACAGTGTGTGTATGTCGGAGGGAAGTATTGAAGCAAAAGGGAGGTATATGTGCTTAGTTGCTCAGTCGTGTCTGACTCTTTGTGACCCCATGGTCTGTAGCCTGCCAAACTCCTTTCTACATGGAATTCTCCAGGCAAGAACATTAGAGTGAGTAGTCATTCCCTTCTCCAGAAGATCTTCCCGATCCAGGATGGGACCCCAGTTTCCTGTATCGCAGTCGAATTCTTTACCGTATGAGTTACCAGGGAAGCCCATTTGTTAATACTGTTTTGACCAGAATTGCCTGATTGCCTGAAAGCCCCGAAAGCCTCCTTTACCAGGATGTGCCTGTTATCTAATCTGAGTCAGATGCAGTGTCTGAGGGTGTGATTGTAAATCCTGCATGAGGCTGATCAGAAAAACCAATAGGAAAACAAAACAAAACCTGCCGTCCCTATGGATTCCAAGAAAAATAACCCAAGAACTAGATTTGAAACATTACAAATATTTTAAGTTAATCGTCTTGGTCTCTATAACCATATGTCATGTACTGTATGATTACAAGCGGGTCTGCAACTCTGAAAATCTATGCTCATCTCTGTGGTGATATCACATCAGTTTTCACTTATCTGTAGACAAGTGAGCATTCTCAATATCCCGGTGCAGGTTCTGATATACAAAGCAGAGTGCAGAACGGGAGAAATATGTGGTCAGGGGCCCAGCAGGTCTGATGTGGTATAGCTTGGCATGCAGGGGAGCCGAGGCCTGATGAAATCTGAGCTCTTCCTACTCGGCTTCCTTGAAGAGCTTCCTCTGAACCATCTCACAGGATCCGTGAACCAAAAAGAGATGGCCTTGACTCCCACCAACCTCTGCTTTGAAAATGTAAACCTAAGGGGTCCCAACTGGCTCAGCTCTGGGGGCCTGCTTCTGGGTTTCCTTACTTTCTTTTGATGCCAAGTGCGATAAAATAAATGGTAAAAGGACACAGCATTGTTTATAGGCTAGCATATTCAGGTCAGGACAAGCAGTTTGTGAAATACTCTGCCCGCCCCTCGGAGGCACCGTCTCCGCCCTGAGCAGAGGCCTCGGGACGCTTCAGGTGCACAACTTTAGCTAATTTCACCGCTGGTCTTGACTCCTTTGCCTGGAGAGGACAGATGTGGCAATCGTTGCTCCTGTCATGATGAGCCAGTGCCCTGAGAACATTTCCTAACCCAGCTCCACCCTCCCCAAGAATGAGTTTAACCTACAAAGTTCTGTGAAGAGGCCCCAGAGGAGTCCTGGAAAACCACTCACATGGAAGGGATTCTGGCTTGCTGACGGGAACGGATTCCGGCCTGTTGATGGGAGACCACAGGGAAGGACGGATGGATTGAAACACTCCTTTATCTTGATGGATGACAAACAGATGCCTTTTTAAAATAAACATACATTTTTGATGCCTCCTTTCCCAACCCCCATCCCAGGGAAACACATAATCTTTTTTTCTTTTTTCTGTTTTATTCACCACTACCATGACTACCAGTATAATCACATGTCATGTAATCAGGTCCAAACTGGAATTCTGCTGTGCCCATGTGAGAGCTGATGGCCCCAGAAGTGTTATTTGACCTCCCATGCCTGTTTCCTTAGATGGCAAGAAGAAATACTGACAGCTTCCTCATCTAGGAGGTTGCTGGAATTGGTAAGGATGACATTACCCCCTGGAATCCTACCCAGTACCTGGAGCTCCATACGGGTAAATAGCAGTGGGAAGGACTCGCTGCCCCAGTGAGTCCTAGAGGCTACCCTTATGACCTTTCACTTTGCAGACGGCTTCACATTCATAAAACATCCCTCTGTCTTCACATCAGAAGGGATTTCTGCCTCCTGGGACCTTAATATTCACCATATCCCCTCAAATGCCTGTTTCTCTGCCTAACAGCCAGACACTCGGGACATTTTCTTCCATCTCCCTTCCATCTCTCCTGCTTCACTTAAAAGGTAGCTAAATGAAAATGGCACAGAGCTGGAAGCACTTTCCTCAGCAGGACAGCTCTCTCTCCGGATCTCTGTGCAGCCGTCTAAACGGAGTCTTCACAGATTGAGCGCCACTAAGGAGCGTTCCCAGCAACCGCTCAGCTGCTTCCCTCTTTGGGGTCTGGGGTCTGTGTTCCCTGAACGAAGATCCTTGTGACTTCCACAAATTGGAATAACACCTATTTCAAATATATTATTTGATGAAAGCAGATGTCAGCAGATACTGCCTATGTAATTGATATTTGATTTATTCAAGATTTATGCATGCTGTGCCTTAGATTTATTAATGATAATCCCTGGCTCTTGTGTTTAATATAGTGGAACCAAAACATAATTTGCTGGGATCAGTCAGAAATGCATCAAAGTGTTAACTCTACATGCAAACCATTACCCAGTGACATCCCTACTGTGTACAGTGCAAAAGGAGGCAATAATACAGTAATTGGCTTCACTTATGCAAGTGAGATATTTGCTGTGATTGCTAGTAAAATTTGGTCCCTTTTATCTCTTATTCTGCATCTCTGTACCCCTTGTCATCCTTTGATGCTCTTTTCCCAGGCAGGATTCGGCTGAAATGAGTTGGTATGCACCACATGCACACACACAACACCCCACCCCAGCAGTTCTGTGTGAAGGCAGGTGCAGAATCTGACTAAAACAGGCCAGAGGGTAACTGCCCTACTCAGGAGGCCCCCTGGGGGATGTCGCCTCTGGTAGGGATGAGGGACCACCTCTCTCTTCCAGGGGAAGGCCAGCAAATGGAAATCACATCCTGCCATCACTCTCCTAGCCACACCTGTCATCCTTATCAACACCCAGACAGGCTGCAAAACCATGGCCATTTTGGAGTGGACATTTGGGACTATGCAAATAATCACTAAGATAACTTTTTTGGGGGAAATGCCTACTCATTTATGTTTGTTTTCTATTTTGTTTCAGCTAATTAAAACTTAATTGGATGGACAACCCTTTATTATAAGACTACACCCTTCCCACTACTTTGTTTTAAAATATCTTTTCTCATATGAATTATTGATGATAGTAGATGAGAGCAGTTTTGATTTTAAAAATTCAAAAGTAAAAATAATATATGCAGGGGGGCAAAATATTCTAAGCCTATGAAAATGTGTGAAGTGAAAAATAGAAATTCCCCTTCTTTGATCTATCCTCTGTTCTTCTCCCCAAAAGTAGTCATTGTCAGCTTCTAGAGCAGCTTTCTAGAAAATGTAAGCCTAGTATACCTACTTAAATATACTCACATAAAAATATACGCCTAGTATATCTGTATAAATTTGCTCATGTGAAAATGTAGACCTCATATACCTATGCTTTTCATTTAATACTATATCTCAGAGATGTTTTCTGGTTTGTACCTGGAGAGCTACCTGACATCTTCCATGTGTATCTATGGCCATTTTTAATTGTTTAAAGTGCTGCCTGGCCTGGCAGTGCTGTACAATAAGGCTGATACTTGGATATCATCACAATATTCCTGCTTTGGACTTGGGGCTACAATTTAGAATGAAGTGGCACCTTGTGGGGATTTACAGAAAGCCCCAAACACACCTGCATCCCACATTTTACAGCAAACTTGCAAATGGCCCTTGATTTCTCTGTTGTCTGGAATGTGCCATTTGTCTTCAGGGCATCTGGTGGAACGGATCAGTACATCAGACTGGCATCTTGATGGGTGAGGGTGGCTCTGACTTCTACGCCTAATGCCAGGTTTAGATCAGGCTTTTAAGCATGTTCAGTAACATGTTGGTAAATGTGGCTTATACCATATACTTCATGAATCTAACAGAGTTCCCCAATCCCTGGGCCACAGATGGGTACTGGTCCATGACCTGTTAGGAACCAGGCAGGAGGTGAGCAGCAGGTGAAACCAAAACCACCCCTTCACACCAAGTCCATGAAAAAACTGTCTCCCACAAAATTGGTGCCCAGTGCCAAAAACGTTGAGGACCACGGATCTAATGTCATTCATAGTTAATTTAGAATGAAGTCCCAGGCTGCTTTCTTTGGCTCCTTCATGGAACAACACTAATTGTCCTGTGTCAGTTTTTCTTGATTCCTAAACAGTATTAGAGGTATCATTAGAATACACAGGGACAGCTCACAGGGGCATTCTTTTGCATTTTTAATGCCATCAGGGAATTGCCCTGAGAATCAAATTGGTATCTTTGGACGTTTTCCAGCTCATCTTTTTCCGTCCTTCTGAGCAACGGGCCATGTTCTGAAGGGTGTTCTGCGTGGGCTGGGCCGGCTGAGGCGCTTCCCAGGGCGTGGCTGCTAAGTGCACTCTCTGAAGCTCCACCTGGCTCCTGAGCATGGACACAGCTAGCTCCTCTCTGGACTGGTTTCTCTTAATTGCTACAGAAGCTATTCCTACTTCAGCAATCCAAGTGATCATTTTTCCTGTCCTAAAAGTTAACTGATTCCTGCTTCCGAGTGCCATGGACGATGAAGAGCTACATCTTCCCTGGGCAGCAGTCAAGTAGACGAGGCCCAGCTTGACTCACTTACAAAGGCCGCGGCGGCCACAGCTCAGCCTGGCCTGAGGACCCTTAGCCTGAAGTCTGCAAGAAATCAGCAAGGGGTTAGAAGCAGCCTGAGGGAGTGATCTCCAATGTGAAACATGGCTGCCAGTCTTCAGAGTGTAAATCTTCAGATTCTCAGGAAACAAGGGGATGCGCAGGCCATTTGAAAGCTGGTAACTGTTATGGTGGGCTGAGTCTTGAGCACGGCTCTCTTGGGCTCCCCTGGTGGCTCAGTGTCAAAAGAATCCGCCTGCAGTGCAAGCTCACAGAAGACGCTGGTTCCATTTCTGGCTCGGGAAGATCCCCTGGAGAAATGAATGGCAACCCACTCCAGTATTCTTCCCTGGAGAATCCCATGGACAGAGGAGCCTGGCAGGCTACAGTCCTTGGGGTTGCAAAGAGTCGGACACGACTGATGCAACTTAGCATGCACCTGGGTGCAACTTCCAACTACATGTGCTTCTTGTAACTAAGAGACTTCAGAAATGACGTTGAGCCACTCTGGGCCTCAGTTTCTTCTTTTTGGGGAAAAATGCCTTCCTTGGGTGTTATGGAGAGAACTAGGAGAATGTGTGTGAGGAAATGTACATTAGGAAAATGACATGTGATTCTAGTGGAGTGTTTGAAACCAATACCTGATAGACAATAACATCAATAATAGTTAATATGTATTACCATTCTGCTACTAAGTCACTTCAGTCGTGTCCAACTCTGTGCAACCCCATAGACGGCAGCCCACCAGGCTCCCCCATCCCTGGGATTCTCCAGGCAAGAACACTGGAGTGGGTTGCCATTTCCTTCTCCAAGGTCTTCAACAAAGTCTTAACATTTAGGCCACTAGCAGTTTTCTCAGTGACTTCAGAAACCTAAACAATGCTCTGGTAGACTTCTGAAGTTCACCAGGTCACCACCTGCTCATCATCCACTGCCATGATCTTCAGGTTCACTACCCTCAAAATTTTCTCTGTGTCCCATGAGCTACTGATATTGACAATCCCAAAGGGGTTATTCTGCTGGTGTTTATTAAATGCAGGTTAACACCTAGCCCACAGGAGTAAAATGAAGAAACAAATGGAGACCCTGAAGCAGCAAATGTTTAATTAACATCAAAGTACCAGGGGAAAGGCTGGCTGGCTACTTAAATTTCGAAAAACGTCAGCTCCTGTCCTGGAAGTGAGTCCTCTCCTTCCTCAGAGCAGTGTTGACATTCAAGTTATTGAGATGACAAATGATGCTGAACTTAGGAGATTTAGGCTTATGAAACCTCCTTTATATCTTAGTCCAGTCGCTCAGTCATGTCTGACTCTTTGTGACCCCATGGACTGCAGCATGCCAGGCTTCCCTGTCCTTCACCTTGATTTTGCTCAGACTCATGTCCATTGAGTCGGTGATGCCATCCAACCATTCTATCCTCTGTCATCCCCTTCTCCTCCTTGACTTCAGTCTTTCCCAGCATCAGGATCATTTCGAATGAGTTGGCTCTTCATATCAAGTGGCCAAAGTATTGGAGCTTCAGCTTTACTTTTCTTGGCTTTTCTAGCCACTCTTAAAGTTGAGGCAAACTAGTAATTTGGAGATTATTCGTGACATTCTATTGGGTTTGCATGATACCAGGACATCACAATGAGAAGATGTTCAAGGTTCTCCTTTATTACCAAGTCACAGATATTTGTAGAAGGTTAGGGTCTGAAGAGAGCTTATAAACCTTCCAATTATAGAGTCTTGGCTTTCAAACATATTTTGGATGGGTATGAAACAGTTTTATCAGATAAATTCCCATGCAAGTAACCAATCAATGCAATTGATAAAAATGCAGTTACTCTTATGGGAGGAGAAAAGAAAATTCCCCTCTGGGCAACTCAGGAATGGGAAACACCTTTGAAAACCACATCTATCTAATTTTATTTTCACTTACTAGAAGAGGACTATAAAGTGAAGCTATCTGAAAGCATAGTTTCCTGATCATGGCACCAGCCCTACCTGGGAATTTGTTAGTAATTCAGATTCTCAGGTCCATCCCAGACCTACTGGTGGTGGAATCCAGGCATTTGTTCCTTTACAATTCATTGAGATGATTCCAATGCACGTTCACTCAAGTTTAAGAAATAAGAGCCCTTAAGTGGATACTGCAAGCTCACTGAATGAGACTCACTTTGGTAAGTGGCAAGGCATCTACAAATCTCACTCAGATTCCAGGGTGTGCATGCTATCTTGTGAATGGTTCTCTTCCATTCCATACACTTTGCTGTTGTTCAGTCACTAAATCATGTCCAACTCTTTGCAACCCCATGGACTGCAGCATGCCAGGCTTCCTTGTCCTTCACCATCTGAACATTTGAGCTTTCTCAAATTCATGTTCATTGAGTTGGTCATGCCATCCAGCCATCTCATTCTTTGTTGCCCCCTTCTCCTCCTGTCCTCAATATTTCCCAACATCCGGGTCTTTTCCAAAGAGTCCGTTTTTCTCATCAGATGGCCAAATTATTGGAGATTCAGCTTCAGCATCAGTACTTCCAATGAATATTCAAGGTTGATTTCCTTTAGAAATGACAAATTTGATCTCCATACTGTCCAAGGGACTCTCTAGAGTCTTCTCCAGCATTACAATGTGAAAGCATCGAATCTTCAGTGCTCAGCTGTTTTTATAGTGCTCAACTCTCACATTCATACATGACTACTGAAAAAACCATAGCTTTGACTATACAGACCTTTGTCAGCAAAGTGATGTCTCTGCTTTTTAGTACATTGTCTAGGTTTGTCGTAGCTTTTCTTCCAAGGTGTAAGTGTCTTTTAATTTCGTGGCTGCTTCACCATCTACAGTGATTTTGGAAACCAAAAAAATAAAATCTACCACTATTTCCATTTTTCCCCCATCTATTAGCTATGAAGTGATGAGACTAGATGACATGATCTTTGTTTTCTAAATGTTGAGTTTTAAGCCAACTTTTTCACTCTCCTCTTTTACCCTTATCAAGAGAGTGAAAGTTACTCTTCACTTTCTGCTGTTAGAGTGGTATCATCTGGGTACATTTTAGGAACATCAAACAGAACTGTGTATCTATTGTACTTTGGAAACTACTCACTGATTCTCTTAGACAAATGGCTTACAATCAAGAGATGTTGATCCCCACGACAGATTAATTTAAATGGATTTGACCAATAGCCCAAATTGTTGCAAGGGTTTACACTCAAATACATACTATTCTACAGAAAATATAATTTGTCAGTTATAAAGACTGAACACACCTTAAGAGTGACTTTTAAGATATGTTTCCCATGCACTAAAATTTAATAATGCCCTCTCCCCACATCTTCCCCCTTCTCATTTTAGGAGTGAAAAAATGAAAAACAGCAATGTTAGTCAAGTTTGCCTAGGCCACATACCTCCATAGTGGTACAATAAGTATTTAAATCATGTTGTCCTGATACTTGAGTGAGAGTGAGTAAAATTCACTCAGCTGTGTCCAACTCTTTGTGACCCCATGGACTATAGACTGCCAGGCTCCACTGTCCATGGAATTCTCCAAGCAAGAATATTGGAGTGGGTAGTCATTCTCTTCTCCAGGGAATCTTCCCAACCCAAGGATCAAACATGGGTCTCCTGCATTAATACCTCCATAGTGGTACAATAAGTATTTAAATCATGTTGTCCTGATACTTGAGTGAGAGTGAGTAAAATTCACTCAGCTGTGTCCAACTCTTTGTGACCCCATGGACTATAGACTGCCAGGCTCCACTGTCCATGGAATTCTCCAAGCAAGAATATTGGAGTGGGTAGTCATTCTCTTCTCCAGGGAATCTTCCCAACCCAAGGATCAAACATGGGTCTCCTGCATTACAGGCAGATTCTTTACCATCTGAACCACCAGGGAAGCCTTTCTGATACTCAGTTTACTATTTTCTCTGACAGTCCTCTCTGGAGGTATACTGGACAATTTTCCAAGTTGTAGATATTCAACCAGATCAGTTTCCTCTAAGGATATTATATTCTTCTCTCTTCTGTTGCTTATAATTGATCCTAGTAAACTTCATAAAGGACCTGAAATTGTTGAATCCTAACTTTAGTAATTAGTTAAGAAGCTCCCTGCCCCATCCTGGTGATGGGTGAGATGAGAGGTGTCATAACTAAAGCAACTGTTCCCTTCTGATCCTACTGGTGGGCATCTGTTTCTAGTTGTAACTGACCGAACACTCTCTTTGCAGGGAAACTAATAACATCTTAACATATGGTCTTGAATCTGGGCCCCTAATGACTTTGCATGGAGATTAATTGAAGGTGTTAACGGCATCATTCCCAGCCAGGAATGTCAAAATACTGGCTTGGCCTCCTGTGTACATGTTTTAAGAGGATTTGCTATTGATACTGAACTGGATTAACTTTAAATATAAAGAAAAATACTGTAACTTCAGCAACCACCTGTGAAGCAAGTTTCTGTCGCTGAGGAGTCTGGATTAGTGCTCTAAGCAGGGTGCAGGATAATGAATTTGACATCCCATTTTGACTCCCTGGGAAAAATTCCCAGGTTACAATCTTCTTAAGTGGGGGTATTACAGAAAGCAAAATTCTGTTGAGGGTGAAAAATTCATTCTATGACCTTCTATAATACTGTGCATGGAAAAAGCCATTAGAGATTAGAGTTGATTTATGAATTTTCTGTGCTATTACCACCCCCTCCCCATCTCACCCAGGGAGGAGAAATGGGCAAAAGACCAGTGAAAAGAACTATAGTGTGAACCGTATTCCCTCAAGTATTTACACAGAAATGTATTCAACTTCCAGGAAGCTTTAAGCTTAGTTATCGTAATTATCTCTCGCATTGATCCTGGTACAACTGCCCTTCTATTGCTTCTATTTTCTTTTTTTAATTTCTGTTTTAACCACTCTAGCACTTGTGTGCTTATGTATGTGTGTGTTTATTATGATTCACCTTACAGGCTTCTTGAGGAATATAAATTATAAAGACATAAAAGTAAACATAGAATAATCTCCTTTCATGCATATATTTACAAACCCGTAAACTCTAAGGAAGAGTGAACTGGATTTTAAAAACATTTTGAGAATTGCTTTTACTGGGCTTTTCTTTGCCTAGTTTGTTCAAGTGATTTTGGCCAAAGGAATCGTATAAAATACGTCAAAACCAGATCCACTGCTGGCTACACAACCGGCTAGAGAGTAAAAATTATTGACTCACACAGAGCACCACCAATTCAATTACGCCTCAGGGAACAGACCCTTGAAATTACAATTTCGCAAGTCTTTTTTGAGGATGACTCAGTGCCTAGTTCTTGGAGTATTTCCTCTCTGAGCTCCTGCAGCACTGTACATACAGCTCTCTTACATCACTATGTCGAGCTGTGTGTATTTTTTCTCTTCCCATTTGTCCTGACTGGGAGCTTCCTGAGGGGAGACTTGTCTCTTACTTATTGCTTTTGCACCCAGTTTCCAACAGTGGCTGACATACAATAGGCAAGTAGGCGGGGATGGATTTTTGTGTACGAATAATTCTGAGAGATATGCAAAAAGGTCTGAGACACCATCCTGACTGCAAACAGGTTATCGTATTTTTGTGGTTTTAATACTCATTGTCCTGAAACAAGCAGAATGGAATTCATAGTGTTACTGACCACATTATACATTTGGTTTCATAAACTTACTGAAGCCAATAAGATAGTTTTATTTAGGTCACACAGTAACACACATTTGTGCTTATGGAGAAACACTCTGTAGCACATGAAAAAGTTCTAAATTCTTAATTAATCAGTCTTACAAATTTAGCACATTTTGTGCTCATGTACTTGTGCCAACAAGATTCCACATGTGCATTTTTATTTTCTCCTAAATAAAAAAATTCCAAATTCTTTTTTAAAAAAAGAAAGCTTAACCCCTTATATTCAGATGAAAGCAGTAAAGCATGGAGTGGGCTGGCTTTATCTAATTTTCCAAACTGAAGACAATGAAAAACAAATGGGTGACAAAAAGCAATGTATGTCTGATTTATTTGATTTTCTTATTGGCCAAACCACTCAGGGAATTCAGTTGGGCGGGCTGAAATTCCTTGAACATTTGACTTTAAATATCAAGCAGGCTAGCACACTGTCCACCGTGAATGGTTCAGTTCAGTTCAGTCTCTCAGTTGTGTCTGACCCCATGTTGGGACCTCATGGACTGAGGCACACCAGGCTTCCCTGTGCATCACTAACTCCTGGAGCTTACTCAAACTCATGTCCAGCGAGTTGGTGATGACATCCAACCATCTCATCCTCTGTTGTCCCCTTCTCCTCCTGCCTTCAATTTTCACTAGCATCAAGGTCTTTTCAAATGAGTCAGTTCTTTGCATCAGGCGGCCAAGGTATCAGAGTTTCAGCTTTGATATCAGTCCTTCCAATGAATATTCAGTACTGATTTCCTTTAGGACTGATTGGTTGGATCTCCTTGCAGTCCAAGGGATTCTCAAGAGTCTTCTCCAACACCACAGTTCAAAAGCATCAATTCTTTAGCACTCAGCTTTCTTTATAGT